>JAYRCB010000813.1:44432-111907 GCA_036026315.1 Trachelus stipa
AATGTCACCTTCAGGTAGGCCTAGTGGCGCCATTTCTTGGTCAGGCCGGAAACTTATCAATCCACCCTCGTATATCAAGTGTATATAGTCGGATACATGGTTTTGGCGATACGTGAAATTTCTATAAATCATGTAAAAAGTGTGTGTCAAAAAAATTGTGAATGATGATAAAAATTGAATTTTATATTCGAAGACACGATCTTTTTCGTACTTATCTCCCTCCAAGTAGATTTCTATTCTTATTATCTTCTCACGCGTTAAAGCATTCCATATTTTATCAAAGGGATACCGCAAGGTCCGCAGAAGCGAAGAAAAAAAATAAAAATGACAAACGGATCTCGGCTATTTCCCGTTGGGATGCGAAGGGACTGCGGATCCTTAAAAAAAAGGAAAAAAATCCTCACGCACCACGTAACGCATTTGCACGCAGCGAAACCCACGAAGCTCTTGAGGCATTTTCAAACCTTCGATATAACAGAACCGGAAATATGAGATTCGTTGCTCGCGATTGGACCGTCCGGATGCTGCGATAAAGCGAAAAAATATGTTAAAGAAAAAAAAGTCCTAGAATCAAGAACCCGCGCGATTTTATCCGAATCTACCCTTATATGTAGTAAAAAATACGTCGAGTTTTCGCCATAGGAAAATATTACTTTGTACGGTAAAAAAACAGCTACGTCTTTCAAAAAAATATCTACCCTATTTTTTACCCTTACAATTATTATCCTACTTTTATCTGACAGCTAAGCAGAAAACACGAATAAGACTAACCAGTATTAGGTAATAAGACACAGTAACGAGTAAAGTCTCATATCACCACGGACTATAGAAACGTGACTAGAAATTGAAATTCGAAAAAAAATTAACTTTACCGCTTCCCGTAAAACATCCGACCCGTTGAATTGTCTCTTACAATAGCCAGGAATGTAGGTCGATAAATAGTCAGACTTGGGCAAGCGTTAAATTCCATTTTCACCTATCCCCCATAACAGGGGTAACACAAATGTAATTAAAGAAAAATTCTATAATAAAAAAATAATGCATTTCAAAATCCTACGAGTCAAATATCAAATCGTAAAGTAGAAATCGTCGACAAATAGCCAGAAAATTTTAAAATTCATAAAATTCCCGGGGCTGTTTTTATAATCTCAATAAATAAGTTATACGACTTCCTCTATCACTCTCTAGAATTCTACCCAGGACATTCTCAAAGTTCTAGAAGGATCTGCGAGTCGCTTGGAGCAGTAGATTATCCTGGGCATGTACCTTTGGAAGATATCGAGAAGATATTATTTGGGTCATTTCGAAGACTGTCGACTGTATTTCCGAGTTTACGAGTGACTCGGAAAAAAAATCCGTAGGCTTATGTCACTAGTTGAGTAAATGTCGTCAGTATCAATGGATATGCAGAAGGGAACCAGAAAACAAGAACGTTATCTTTATCGATAGCCAGAATCGCCTTGTGACCGTGAATCGAAAAATCACGTCACACTGGCAATTGCAAAATTTTTTGATACTGTAATATTCCCGGTATATTGTAATATCTGAATATCGTATTATTCCTGGAGTCTTGTAATGTCTATTCGTACAGGAAACGGGATAACGACGTAAGTAAATTGAATTTTGCAGTAGGAACGTTCTGCGTTAATTAAAAAGTGTTTTCGCCAGGGATGAATAAATGTTTATTTTATGAACGCATTGCGAAGAACGTGATAACGAGCAAGCAGCATACGAAGTGTACTTATCTACGGTACCGTGACGCTTTTCCCCGTCGAACTATTCAAGTCATAAGGAAAATAAAAAAAGTCTTTTGTTACTTCACCATACGTAATGTTATCAATTTTTTAAAAATACTTCATTTTATTCCTTACATAATTTTATACACCTTATTCATTTTACTAGGAATTCACAGGGCGAATTTATCACATTAACGACCTAAGCTAAGTACAGACATTGGATGGATTCAGAAAAATGTATATTACAAGAAATAAGGGAAAGTGGGCTTAAAAAGAAAATTGAGATTCCTGATAACGCAACTGCAATTCAATCGAGTGATCGAACGTTCGCGAATCGAGATTTTTTTTAAATATAAAAATCCCATTGAAAATCTCAACACTCGGATCGATCATCGACTGTGCGTCTATTATTTAATTTTGAAATAGCCCCATTGGGAACTTATTTCTTTTAAATAAATAAAATACAGCCATTTATTAATATAGACTAAATTTTTTTTTCCAACGACCAAAACGTTCATATTCTTGTATAGTTGATGCTAATTACCCCAAAAAAATTCTCAAATACCATTTCGCGTATGATGGCCAATAATACCTACCCCATGCTTGTTATCAGTCCGACGTACAAAACGTGAAATAAATATTTGATATTCAGAACAGACTCCGACACGAGGATGAGGAACAAATAGAGCCGTCATTGCAATTTCTATCTATAAAACGATCAATTCGATTCCTAGATCAATGCACTAGACTGGGTCCATTTTAACACTGAAGTCCAGCTGTCTGTCAGTTCACCAATATGTCTGCTGTCAGTCTCTCCAAGAAGATGGAGAAGACAATTGATGCTATGAAAAAAAAAATAAGAAAAAAAATAAATATCTTTATACGCACGATGCAATTATAATGCATCTTACCTGTAAGAATGGATCCTAAAAACATAAGTGCAGGTAGGCAACCAATTTCTAAAAAAATCGGAAACATCAGATTTCCAATAACAACACCAAGTCGTCCGACAGTTGTCACGTGACTTCCGGCAGTGGTTCTGAAAAATGTTAATTACCAAAAATTGCCAATACCCAGTTGCCTTTTTATTCTTACCGCAATATATTCGGAATGACTTTGTTACTCGACACGATAACTGTGTCACTTGCAATTCGTGCTGTCGATATAATTAACGCCGCCATAACCAACATCGACGGTACGGATTGGCCCCAATTAATTCCAAAGCTGCTTGCAGCGCCAGCGGCCAATGTCAAAACTGCAAGAGCATTCAGAGTGTGTTCAAGTTATCGACGGTAGTTGACTTTTCCGCTGACGTCTTACCCAGTACGATTCTTCGTCTCGTGGAATTGGTGGTGACGAAATTAGCAAAAATAGCGCCAAAGACAGTGGCACTAGTGATTATAGTTGAATTCATAAAAATAATCGGTTCCAACTCAGGCTATAAAATAAATTTTTTTTAAATTAATTTCAAAAATTTATATAAACTTCGATTGGCAATTAAGCGTTATTAATTATTGTAGCAGCGGTTATCGCGAATTACCGGAATGCAAGTGATTGTGCAATTAATTGTCGCCTGATTCCCTGGCGACGTCGTTGCTTGATAACGCAGCATCTCGCTCATGGTTAACATACCGCATTCGGGATGGTCGGTAATGAAGTTTCCTAAGAATGAGAACAGCTGCGGTAACCATAGGCGTAGAGTATTGGATCTGCATTGATAAAATTACCTATTAACATTCAATTCCGATACGAAATTTTTTAATAACTTTGAATAAATATCACTATGAAAATATTGTTATTTTATTAATTCTTATCTTTTTTTCCCTTTCTTTTTTAATAACGATTCTAATAATATGACCGGTGTTATGAAAGAAAACTTATTACCCAAGCATACTGGAAAATTGAATGAAAAGTACGCCAATGAAAATAAAATTGTACGGTCTAGAGAAAAGCACTTTCGTTTCCGTCCATTCTTTTAGTATTTTTCGTGAATTCCTTTTTCCCAGTGATATAGGCTCCGCATCCTTCTCTACAGGGTGCAATTCTTTTATCTGCGTCAGGAAATAAAAAACACATCTATGTATGCAAATATGTATATATGACAGCTGTGTAAAGTCGCGAAACAAGACATACGTGAACACGTGCGATATGTATGGTCCAACTAAATTTTCTATAGTTCAGAAAAGCGAGCAAAAGTTTTCTCACGAAGCCACTTTCTGTTTAAAGGGAAATAAGAAACTGATAAGAAGCCCGGTATGAATTGATAAGAAAATATAAAAGTTTTTTTGATTTTATTGAAAAAAAAATATAGAAAAAAAACCATTTCTCATATCCCGTGAAACGTTATAATTTACGAGTAAATTGAAAATGACTATAATTAGCCTTTGATATCTAATTACCGAAATTATATGATATTCCATTAATCAAAGGTCGATTAATTATCCTAATTACCGGAAAGGTATCAGCAGACTGTCTCGTATTGATCGAATATATTTTCTTGAATAACTTCAACGCCTCGTCGCTCCTTCCGCTTTTCATCAGGTGCAGCGGACTTTCCGGAAGTATGGAAATCGTAACGAGGCCTACGACCGAAGGAAGCGCGCAGATCAAAAGGTAGATCCGCCACGAATTATAAACTAATTGATCCTGAATCAGAGTAAACGACCAGGATTGAGGTACAACGTAAAAAGCCAGAGCTGCAAAAAGGAAAAAAAATCCCGATGAATATTCGAAAAAAAAATTTTAATACAGAACAAAATTTTTTTTTTATTTATACCTGGCAGTAGAATATTTCCTAAACCAAAGAGAATTCCGCTCCATTTTGCAAAAAGTGCTTTGTGCTTTGTACTATGAAATTCCATTAAATACGTTGTCAATATATCCAACGGACCGGTCACTCTACAATGAAGAGAGAATAAATAAAGGATCGCAGTCGGTACAATAAATGACAAAAATTAATTTTTTCGAATACTCACAAAAATCCTGTAAAAAATTTAAGTACGACTATCAATGGGTATGAATTTAGCATACTAATTATTATATTGCAACATGCATTAGCCAGTAAACCATACAGAACAGGTAAACGTCTCCCCACACGATCCTTCAGCAATTCCCACAAGAAAGCAGTCGCCATCATACCTAGAGACAAGGGACGATGAACAGGGCTTAATTTATTGTTCCTTAATTTATGATCGATCAATAGCAATAGTATACCTATATAGACAATCGATACAAGGACTCCTTTACGTATAGTGGTAAGATTAAGATCGCATTCGGCTGCGACTAAAATAAACGTGGCACTTCCCATATTAAATAAACTACTCCAAGCGGCAGGTATGGCGGCGAACAAAATAAGATAATTAAAAAGTCCAAATCCTTTTGAGAAAAAAATAAAATAAAATAAATAAAAATATTTTTTTCACTATTTTTTTAAAATCAATTTCCTCAAAATCATATCCAAACACACTCTTACCGGCTGCGGACGCGGCTTTTTCATAATCAGTTGATTCTTGCTGCTCAGGCGGCGACCAAAGTTCCGAACACTTCTTAGTTCCATTTTCGGCTGTCATTTTATTGCCTACTCGTATAGGCATGTACAGAATTTCTTTACGAGGCTGACTGCAGATTGTGTTAACGAGTATAGAATATAATATATAAACATATATATATATATATATATATATATATATTATATTCTATGTAAATTTTTTTATCATCAGTCTCTTAAATTTTTTTACACATTTTTTTTTATAAAAATATCAAAACAAATTAACTGAATTTTTGGACTGAAATCGCTTCTCCAGCACCTTATCTCGGTTTGACGTACCGACAGGACGTTTCCACGAGGAGCGACTGTCGCTTATAGATTATTGAAAACAGACTAAAGTTACTGCACCACCCGACAGCCTCGTTCGAATTAAACGTGATTACGAATTCACAATATATTCGGCGAGGGACGTTTCTTTATCGTTCCCCAGTAATCTCTAACACGATCTAACACACTGCGGCCATCTAATATATCAACTCCTCTCGAACATATGTATCAACCATGAATTCTCATCATTCGTGTCGTCAACGAGAACTCGTACCGTGGAGCTCGTGACGTATTAATAAAATCGGGTCAAACGATTCAATTACAGAAACGACTTAGAAGCGACTTCCAGAGAAGTCGACTGATCGTGAATTTGATTCAGGAAATCCCCGAAAAAAAAAGAGTGGAGGGGATGGGAATAAAAAAAAATTTGCAATGATGGCTATACATTTTTTTTAACATATTTCAGAAATATACGTATACATGTATATTGGGTCGATATATTTAGGATGTAATTCTGTTATAAATAATATATTCAATGCATTTTTTTTCTTGCAATTTTTATTGCATCGTGAAGACTATTTGGCACATGTGAATTTTACATATGGAAGCTTCAAGCGTTCTTGTCGCCCGAGACCTTGTAAAAAAAAGTTTGATAATATGATTACGTGATCATACAAATGTTGTACAAGTACACATTTCTACGTATTCCGCCTATGATGTTGACACTGCGATAAAACGTAACGTGCGAAGAGTCAAGTAATCCATAGGAATAAATTATAATTTGTTTATTTTAAATTATCTCGTAATTTTTTATATTTCAATATTTATGAACAATCAACTCTGTGCTTTCGTGAAAATTAAATATTTTTTTCTGCGTGTGCCGTTTCTCATTAAATAATGGCTACTGAGTTAACTCTAATCGAGGAACAAACTTGATCGGCAATGTGCTGATTAAGGAAGCTACATAGGAGAGTAAAAGATTTTACAGTGTACCAGAAAGAACAGAATCTGATCAGCTGTCGCTATAGTTAAGCCTGAAAAGAGAAGTGTAAAAAAGTTGGTAAATATTAAATGAAGAAAGTATCGAAGAATTCAAAAAAAAAGGACTAGTGCAATAAAATACCAAAAAGAGTAGATATGGTAAGAGTTGAGGGACAGGGTGAGAGGGGCGGCAAGGAAAAAAAGGATGGGAAAGAGAATATGGAAGATGGGAATAAAGAAATGATGAGATAAAAATGTTGATAAGAAAGGGAGATAAGGAAGTCAGTGCAAAGATGGAAAAATGGAGCTGGGTCAAAAATGAAAAAAACTCTTTGTTTTCTCTGTGGATCTAAAGGCAACTTTCGACTTAGTATGTCGGCAGAAACTCTGGAACGTATTAAAAAAAAGGGAAAGGAATTGGTAAACTGAGAGAAAAGATAGAGGGAATATACAGAAATGAAAAAACGTGGTTGAGATAGGAAACGTGAATTGAAAGAACATTTGGACTACAGAGAAGTAGGACAAGGCTGTCCAGTCGGTCCAGGACTTTTTGCACTGTTTCTGTCAGACATCAAAGAACAGCTGAAAGGTGGAAAATTATAGGGGGAGTGATAATGGGAAAAAGAACGAATTTTGAACGTTTGCATATGCCGACGACTCGGTACTGTTGGCAGGGAAAGAATAAAACGAAGGACGTTTAAAGAGATTTGAAAAATACTTGGAAATGAAATTTAACTCTAAATACAGAAAAATCGAAAGATTATGTGCTTCCAAGAGGTAGGAAAAAGAAAGAAAAGAGAATGGACGTGGAAAAGAAATGGATATAAAAAAATGACATATATGGGGTGCATATGTCAAAGAAACGGGAAAGAAGATGCACGTATGAGATGTCAAGAGGAGAGCTAACTTACAGTTAGCACTGGACCACGTTGGAGGACAGAAGGTTTAAGGGTGACTTCAAGAGAGGATAAATGCTCTTTGGTTATTTAGTTAAGGGGATAATAATTGTGTATGGAGCAGAATTTAGGAGAATGGCAAAAAAAGGAAACGCAATTAGAAAAGATAAAAGGGAGAACGGATGCTGGGAAACCAAAGACAAGAGAACGTGTAGATTTGGTGGAAGAGGAAAACAGACGATACGGTATCTGATGACAAAATACGAGAGAAAACGAATTGAAAATGCAGGAAATAAATGCGAATACTGGAAGAAAAGGAAGAAGGGATAAATTGGTTGAAAGAAGTAGAAAAGAGATGAAAAAAAATAGCTCGAGATGTATTGTAATTACATACCATATACCAAAGTCCTATTTCAGAAACGAAAGAAGGAAATGAACGAATTCAATCTTGAGTTAACTCAGCAGACCGGTGATTTCCAAAAAAAAGAGTCGCGGTCAACAATTTCGAGAATTAAAAAAAAATTATTTTTGACAGCTTACAATGAATTTGCATTTTAATTGCTTATTGAAGCAATTTTTACAAAATCACGTCTCGCTGTCGCGTGCGTCATTAAGACTGATTCTCATTGAATGACGACAGCGGCAGTGTTCACTTCGATTTCTCAGTGCACTTGTAATCCACGCGTTTTTATAAACGTCAATCAAATGATTTAGGAATGAATGAACGTATAATTTAAGCGGATGCTTGACATTTCGAAATTAAATATCGTCTGATAATGTTATCGGTATAAAATAAAAATTTATATTTCTTATCAATGTCATAACTACTACGTTGACAAGATACTCTAGATTTATTCTAGCGATTTGTATGAAAATGAATCCCCAACCCCCAACCATACCTAACCTAACCTCAATTTAAATTTCTGAATATTCTAGAGATTTTCAAACGTCTACCGTAGGAGCACGATCCACCTGAACCCGAAGCCGTCACGTTCAATGGAAACCAGCCTTTGACCCGGTTGCGTCGATTACTGACCTAGTTGACACGTAACACGAGAGTGCCATTTGATTTCACCAGGGTGAACGTGGTTCCCATCAAACATTAAATATCCGATTGTTACCCCGAATTTGGTAAAGTTCCAAGAAATTTGAAAAATTTACCAAAGTTTGTCCGCCATAGATGTTTTTAGCGCAAACAAAAAAAAAGTTAAAGATTTTGACACTTGGATAAAAATAATTCAATAGATCTACAAAATTGATAAAATCCACTTATATTCCATTAGAATAATCTACAATCAGTTTACTTCGCGTAAGATAAAAGCTAACGAGTTTCAAAAAAAAAAAATACAAAATTCCCAATAATCACTATTCAAGTCACACCGCGTCGACTTTATTCCAGCTGGACCAATTCTACACTGATTCGATGAGTTACAAAAGTACACAGCATCATACCAGATAAAAAAAATAAATACCTTAAAAACACATTGAGATAACATTCCCATATTATTTGTCCCTGGTAAAAACCCAGAAACGTGATAATACCAGTGCGAAAATTCCAGCCGGCACTGTCAGTATATCAAATTCAGAAAATAATCACTCCTTAGATAGCACCGTAAAAACTACGAGGTTATGTTTTTTTCCGCATTAAATCTGTTCAGCGCCACCAGTCGATCGCAGCTCAATATGAAACCGGTTCCTAAGGTCCGCCACGGTGCTTAAGGTGGTTAAAATTATCCGCCGCGTACATAAATAGTACCGTGACTAATGAAATAACCGTCGCGTACCTTATTCAAAAAAGTACGTTCACTCTGTATAATCGCGCTCGGGACTCTGATACACGATAACTATGAGAACAATGCGATATTATGGAGAATGCCTACTTCACTGTAAATACACAGAGGCGACAGAGTAGTGTGGACAGCACGTGCGCTGAGAAACAACAAAAGAGTGGGGGTAGGCGCGAGAGCTCAGAGATGGCGCCACTGTACGAAGCGACCCTACGCGAAGTTGGCTGCGAAGGATTCCAACGCTGTGAAGTTGCCGCAACCGCCAGGACATGACGTTTGCCGTTGGTTCGACATAATACATGTAGCAGTTGCTTCTAACCAGTTCAGTACTCTCCGTATCCATCCTAGAGGTACAGTCAAAGCAACTCTCTAATGAGTTTCTCGCGTATTCGATGCGGAATGTGGATTCTATTCAAACTTATTCTCGTTCCTGGCATTAGCAACCTGCTTCCCCATATATATATCTCACTCTCTCTAGACATTACATCCTCAAGTCATTCCTCTCTAAGCCCGTATTTTAGCCTCTGCTTCGGCTTATCAACCCCATCCAATTCTCTACCTATTTATTTCTGCTATTGTTTCACTCTACTGCTCAGCCTGTACGTTTTATACCTGAGCAGCATTAAGTTCCCGTAAAGGCTTGGCACTTCTTAAAGGCACTTCTTACTTCTGACGTGACCACCTATCCCAGTTAATTTAAAATCGAGATACTGGATACATAGTCGATCGGTAGATTTTAATGGAGAAAGGAAATATAAAAAAAAATTTTTTTGGGAAAAACCTCATCTCCACGAACCACATCAATTTTTCAATGGAATATCCGACTGTTTTGTTTGACTAAAAATTCATCAATTTTTTTTACATCTCTCTCCAATACGAAAGAGTAATAATGGCGTCCTCGTTGTAACCTGGAGAACAATGAGAGGAAAGAGCTTGTCGAGCTGAAATGGTAACAGAAACCGTAAAATCATTTTCGGTATCCAAGCAACGGGTCTAAAGGGTTCAGGATGGAATCAACGTCCTTTGGACTTCCGGTAAATATTAGACTTCCGGTTATACTGAATTGGATCCCACTGTGGGCTGGACCGGGATATAGAAAACAACTGCACGTTACAATACTAAAGTTCGTATCTCATGTAGTGACCCCAAAATAAAATTATAATTCCCTTTGAAAAATCATCAGGAACTACAGGACCGCCTGGGACGCGAAGGAAACTCCAGATTTTTTTTGGATTTCAATAAACGATATGCTGACCTCATAATCATCGATGGACACGAATTTATCTTTTTTTGATCACGTTTTTGTTTTCGGGCAAATGACAAGAACTATTGTTAAAATTCATCAGGAACCATGGAACTCTGCTGGATGCATAGGGAACTGTGCTTCTATTTTAGGATCCCACCACGTGGGACGCCAACTTCACAATGATCTGTACGTTCAATTGCACTGGTACAGGGAACGGCTGGGGTAGATGGCCACAGACTCCCTAATTTCACGGCACTATCTACCCGATCAATATTTAATCACAAGCCTCGTTATTATTCTCGAAACTACAACCTACGGACGAAGCAACAAGCAATTAAAGGATGAACCGACGTGTTGACTAGAATCAACGTTAATCATACGATTCCCCATTGATTTTCGAAATAAACATTGCCATTGTCATTTGTACAATCTGTCAGTCATTTTCTCTCGTAGACGCGATAAGAATTAAATTTCAAAAAAATTTTATCTAGTTATTTATTTTTTATTTATAATTAATAAATTCACTGAGGGGTGTTTTGTCATTCCTATGTAGGGACTACTCAATTATATGCACCCTGCGATATCAACCCTCCAATATGCCTGGACCTCGACCCTTAATCCATCAAACGTCAGTGCAGGATGACGTGCGCCACCAGCAGCACAAGTTTCAGCCATGGGACGGTTTACAAATATCCAGCAATATTGCTCACGTTCCTTGTCAAGAGCGGGGCTGAACTATACGCTTAATAGAGTCTACGAAATAGAGGAGTGTCATGAAATTTCCTTGTGGCACACGTGGAACCTTGACGACCTCAGGACGCCATTGCTCCAAGTCGATAGGCTAAGATCCTGACAGTTCTGGAGTAGCTGGCACAGGATGACAATTTGATCCCGTTGATCTTGGAAGGTCCCTGAATAAGTAGGCAGGGGTACCAGCCCTGGCGTGGGACTGTACAGGACATATTAAATATTCTAGTAAAAAAATCAGACATGAACTTTTCAATTTTATAAAAAAATAATAGCCTGGGACGTTGGAGGGATGAAAATTATTTTTAAGGGTTTGTAAGGGGTGGGCGATCATTTCGAGGGAGAGTGAAAATTTTTAAAGGAGAATAGGGGATGGATGAGAAATTCTTTTAAGGGAGCCTTTTTATTTCCTTTTCTTATTTCGATCCGCAGCATCCGGATACCTTGGATCACAACTATGATCCATTTAACTGGCAAGGTGTGGTACCGGTTCTTTGGTGTTCCGAAAGGTTCGCAAACTTTGAAGTAACCGCTCGTAGATATAAGCACCCTTGAGCTCATCCATTTCCACGAAAGTTTATTATTAGAGTAGTTTTAACGCCGGCACAACCGAAGAGTACGGGCGTACGACGTCGAGCGTCTGGCCCGTGGACGCTCGCGAGGCGTCGGCGCTCGGCGTCGTTTGAGCTTTTAGTGAACGGCGCGCATAGAACTTTGTGAAACAAAGTATAAAAGTGAAACCGAGTCGTTTCCCGAGTGGTTTTATAAATTACGAGGGAAGTTTGAAGCGACTGGACTTTAAGTAAATCTAGGGCTTAAATTACCTGAAAGGTCGTAAGGTAGGCTAAAGTTCTTTGTGATCTTAAATTTCCAAAGGATCACACTCTTGGTGTAACTAAGCCTAAGCGGGACAGGAGTATGAATTTTTCCAAAAATTTTCCAAAAACTTATTTTAATTTTCACCAACAACTCCAGATGGTTTATACAGATACGGGGAAAATTTATATTTTCACTACAGTCACTCCAAGCCTGTCAGTTTATCGACGAAGATACGATTTTCCTAAAAAACAATAAATATTTCGATTATCGATTTTACCTTCATTAATGATCCAGCCCCTTACGAGCTTTACAGCTGCACTAAGACTAGATAATTACTCCTGCTTCGAAATAATCTAGAGCAACCTTAAGAAATCGAAATACAGGAAACGGAGTAGAGAGATAAAAAAGTCCCATATAAAAGAGTTGGGATGAAAAGTATTAAAAAAAGTTCAATAGCATTGACAGATAAAAATAATGCTCATCCCCCCTTCGAAAGATACCGTCGATGCTGAGAGACAAGAAAACAGAAAAAAAATAAATTCAAAGAAAATCCTCATACCAGATAGAGAAAAGGAAGATGGTACCGAAATTAGAATTCGATGCCTTTAATTGGCCTTCCGTCCTCTCGCAGTTAATTGCAACGTAGCAAAGCGTCAGGACGCTCGGTGACTTTCACAAAGGACGTAAAAGCAATCAGCAGAAATTCCATCCCAAGCTTTCGTTTCCGTGACTTTTCCGTCTCCGGAGAGAGTCCGTTTAATTGGCCAGGGCGCATCAATTTCTAACCAGCTACGTGTAACGAGGATGCCATCGCATCGTTGGTCCACTCGGACTATGTCGTTACACATAGTGACAAGTAGATGGCAGCACTGTGCCTTGGCAGTCGACCTCGTCAAAAGATTTTCAAAAAAGGTTAATACTATATACTTGGGCAAAGATACGAATAATATAAGTACATTATGAAC
Organism: Trachelus stipa; assembly: GCA_036026315.1. Classification (NCBI taxonomy): domain Eukaryota; kingdom Metazoa; phylum Arthropoda; class Insecta; order Hymenoptera; family Cephidae; genus Trachelus; species Trachelus stipa. The sequence goes on from JAYRCB010000813.1 coordinate 57,424, forward strand.
TCATCATCTGTTATTAACACTTTACAGATCCATTTACTCAATTCTTCGACCCCGGTCGCTCCTGCATACGACATCACCGATATAAAGTATCTCTTCCAGTCTTCCTCGTCTGCTCATCGTCCAGTGAGGATCCACCACTTGCGTAATCCATTTTATGTCGAATATAATCGTCGTTGGTACCCTTGTGTAAAATTGGATACCACCAGTTCACTTAACTACTCTACTGGGCTATTCTACGTGTATACTATTCGGCCCCACCTTCGCTGCTGAACCACATTCATTCATCTTGTTCGATTCTCTATTTCATTCTTGGTACCAATACCACTTCCGGTCGGAAGTGTCTTCCGACGGTACAGGGTTGTATACGCGCGACAAATTTGTTATTGTTGATCGATACTTGTACAAATAAAATATTGGCTATCACCCCCTTCGTGGTTGGTACCTTCGTTCGCTAGATCCACTTCAGTACTCAATTGATAGATATAGGGACTGTAAAATTTTCCTTTCTTTCTTCTAGCTAATATATTTTTTTAAGGGTGGGTTGTATTCTGGGTAAAGTATTTTTTTTTGTCATAGTATTTGTTACGCTTTCGTACAGTTCGTTACACGTTTATGGCGAGGGTTGCGCAAATGATCCACGTTGTCCTGTGTACATATACCTAAACACATGAGATATGTATACATGGCTAGCACCAGACTTCATCAATGTATGCAAATACGGAGGGTGCAAGGGCTTTGGCTGCGCATCAAAAGCTAATGACACAAAGATAACCTTGTTTCCTCTCTCCAGCTCTATTTCTCTCGTAGTTAATACACTACCCTTGGCAAAGCGTTGACTGATATCTCATTTGCAACGCTACAAGATCATGAACGTCTTCTGGGTAACTGAGACGAAGCAATTCGATACCGTGAACTACTTTATGTCATTGCCGTCAGTTTGCTAGGAATAGAAATGTAGTTGCTGCACTTCTTGCGGTAATCCATTTTGTTAAATAAATATTGAGTAACATTCTTGCCACTTTTCCGCACAAGAATTTCCAGTCCCGTTGTCTTGTTACTGAGAAATAAAAAAGTTTTGTACTTTTGAAAATTCGAGGTGAAGACGAGCGACGGTGGCGCCTTAGAGGAGCATCGCTCGAACGAGGAACAATATTGGAGGCGATCCTGTAATTTCTTTGTTGAACGTACAAAGCGCGGTAAATTTAAATTTCATTCGTGTCACGCACAACCCATTTGCACCTGCTGACAGTCGCATAGATGCGTTATTGCATCGATTCGTTAACGCTGAACGAAATAATGGATCACGGAAATTATTGGAATTGTCGATTAGTCGTTCATTGGAAATTTATCGTCGGTCAGTAACGATCGCGTACCTCGTGCAATCTAATGCAATTTTCCTCTGTGGAAATTAGACGTCGTGCTAATTGGCGACAGTTAACTAGACGAGACGCCGTGCTAATTACCACATTGCAATCAGCTTTCCTTGCGGTATATGATCTCACTTCAGACTTCTTGCTACGTGGAATCGAACGATCAGACAGACAGACAATACTCGAAATTGGGTTCTAAAATTTTATTCCCAACGCAGCAAACGAAACGATACAATGACTACGTTCACACGGCGGTCTTAGACCGGTTTAGTTGATACTGATCTAAAGGAATTGACCAATCCCAAATATTCATTACAAGTAAAAATATTTTTCATCTATTCCTCTAGATCAGTGTCAACTAAACCGGTTTAAGACCGCCGTGTAAACGTAGTCAACAACAAGCAACACTGACTCATGAAACCCGTGTGCTAATTAAACGATTTCGCATGACCGAACGATCGGACGGAAAAATCCGAAATAAAAAAAAAATAAAGAAAAAAGACCGATTCTCGGTAACAGTATTACCCACGGATCCATAACGATCAAAACACCATAGGGTGACGCGTAAAAATACATCGAACAGAAAAGATCTGTTGATCTCGCAAGGAAAAAAATAGCCAAAAAAATCCCTTGAACCGTCACTCACCGACCAAAGTCCCGCGCAGTTGACTTTCCAGAATACATGCCTCGATCTCTCTGTCGTTCAGCCGCCATAGCGTTTCGTCAGACCCCGAGCTGTCTCTGTCGAAGAAAATTTTTTCCGAATCCGTTCGCTGAACTCAAAGCACGGAACAAACGTTTCCCCGAAGTAATTCAATCCAAATTCTCAAAGCAAATCCAGTCGAACGCCACGCGAAACGCTCCGTAACCCATTAAGCCGTAAAACGCAGACGAAATTCGCCTAATTTTGTAACGTGCGTCAAGTTGCCATAATACACGTGTACAATAGAAAGGCTAAAAAATGCACATTACCATACGCTGACTCGCACGGTAAAATCTCATCCACTCTCTTTCGAAAAGAGGCTACCTACAGTTCACAGCCATACCTACCGACCACGTACACATTGCGGTGTGGATAGAGCGGTTAGCAGTCCAGTGCAAACGGAGCAAGTATTTTGGACCGGTTGCGCAACGATACGCTAATGCTCAGCGTTCAGCTATTAACGGTAAAGTCTAAACCACGGATTCGCCAGTGCATTGGGCTTGAATTTTCGAGTGGGATTCTCGGGGCACTTTCCCGGGCATATGAGAAGATTCAAAAATGCGACCCACTTTGGAATTTAAATAACAAAAGGGTACACGTCGATATTTCAATGAATATATACATATATACGCATCCATAGACTAAACATAGATAAGAGCAAGATAGGTAAATACTCCATGCGAATGAGTCTTAAGGATTTGGATGGGTTACGAGAGAAAGACAGACAGAAAGAATTTCATGAAAAAAGAAAAAAAATGAACCGAGGCATACTTTACAAAAACTATCTCTCTATATTTCTCTCTCTCTCTCTCTCTTACACACACACTCTCCCTTGCTGTCTATGACCGTAACCCACTTACAAGTTTTCAACCCCCCCCCCCCCTTTCCACCCCGAAAACGTTTTGCCTTCTATCAAACTTTTTATTTATTTCTCCCAAACAAGATACGCGTAGCCCGAAGGCAGGTATATACTTTATCGCAAGGAATGAGACCACCCCCCCGTGTCCCACCCTACTTGGCCTCTTCATCCTCCCCCTCGAGGAATGGAGACCTCGAAGGACGAAAGAGGCACCGAAGCGGGAAATATTCGAGAGCAGCCAATTTCTCGTCTGATTTTTCAAAGAGTCGACGGATGGATCTTGTTCCCTTTTTTTACTCCCACCGTTAGCGTCGTTCGTTCTTTTTTCCTTCTTTTTTTCCTCCTCTTTTTATTCCATACTTCCGACCTTTTCACCGTCCCTATCAACCAATCTCTCTCTGCCTTCTTTTCTTCCCTCCGACGAGGCTTCTTCCTATCTAACAATTTCTACCTCCCGGCGATCGTTACGCCGGGACCTGAACTCTCTCATTTCTATATGGTTTATATAGGCAGCATTATATGCCTGTATATATACTGAGCATCGTTTACCTTCGTACATATGTTGACACTCGTACGGTGCGGCAGCGTCGAATCGCTAGTGAATTTTGAGATGGAAAAAAGAAAACCGGTCGCCGATACTCCGTGTAACCAGATAAGTGCTCGTAAAGAATCCCCTGTACGAAATCTCATGAGAATCGCGTGACGTTTTCTCGTCGACATCGCGGAAAGATGGAACTGAAATTTTAAAGATGCCCCGAGGTGAAGAATTTCAGTGGGTAAGTGTACTTTGCCACGGATGGAAAATATATTTGAAAATTTTCTAAGGGTACAAATTTATTTAACGAATTTTTAGGACCCGTCGTATACGGGGTGTACCGCGAAGTTCGAGTTATTTCCTTAGAATTATTTTCGTAGCGACGCGGTATGACGATAACGGGTGAGGTGTTTCTTTTGTATTTTTTTTTCCAAGGGTTGCACTTTCTTATTGCCCTATTCGATAAAGGGGTAGTTAATCGAGACTGCTTCTCGTGACTCCGATTCGCCGGGATCGTTTCGAGGGTGCAATTTGTCCGGAAACACTCAGAATGTTTCTCCCTAGCGGTTTCGCGTGATGAACGATCCGAGACCCGTGGCTGGCGCTAAATGTTCGTAAAAAAAAAAAGAAAAAACTATCAAACCATAGAAGTTGCCGTCGGCAAACTCAGAGCTGACAAATACAATCTAAGGGCTTGCCGACTCGTTAGATAAGTGCTGACTCGGAGGCTGTGCTCCAGTAGCAGTTTCGTAGGAAACGAGCCACTTGCGATCGCGGCCAATTTCAGGATTTAGTACAAGGCCGAGATTTCGCTTGGATACAACGACGGGAATTACGGATAGGAATTTTTTTTTTGATTATGCAAATTTTTTTGTAATTTTTTTATTTACTATATCGACACCGCAACTTTGCGCATGTACGTCACAGATGGCTCAAGGGATGGGACGAGGGATTTCGTGAAATTCTAGAAAAATTTCAAAAACACGTTTTCTCTATTGGGCGAAGTAAAGCCTTAGGCTTGGTACACCGTCTGCATTTTCATCCCTTGCGCTATCGAGCTTCCAGGGTAGCGACGTCCTGCTTAGACTACGACCCTCTGCAACTGTTGCATAAAACAGCCGCACAGGGGCGGCTCGATACCACGTGGCTCCCCCGTAAGAAGATGACGTCAATATTTCTTTGGGGCTAAGCGGAAGATTCTTCCAGGGGGGTTGAAAGGGTAGCAACCCTTAACGCCATACGTCACCTCTTTCAATTCTAACCACCGTGAGAATTTCGCATTCTATTTCAACCCCCAGTCTCTCACTCGAGCCCATGGCGTATCACTTCCTTAACCCCGTAAGACGCTCGGCGTCGTTCGCGACGCCTTGTAACACCCTTTTGTCACTAACGCCCAACCCTTATCTCCGTTTTCGTTTTCCTTCCCACTTCCGCGTTGCTTTCGACCACCCCCTTTTTTTTCGCTATGATAAACAGCTTGGCGTAAATCCACCAAGACTCCCCAAAGCCTTCGCGCAAGCGCCTGGAGCATAAGGTAAATTGTTAGGGGTTGAAGGGTGGCGTGACACTTTTTTTTGGTAAATAGTGGATTTTACACAATTTACAAAAATATATTTAAAATTTACACACGGTTTGATAAATTTTATATTTAATATCCAGTAACCCCAAAAAAAGAACCCTTTCAAAAATTTAAATAGCCTAATTATCAGCGTTGTGCACAAACCTTTAGCTTTAACCTACTCGTACCTAAAAAGCAAAGGGGTAGAAGTAGCTACCCCAACACTATTACAGCCAGACACAATAACATCTCCTGGAAAAGCACAGGCGCCATGCTGCGCTATCGGAAAACGACTAATCCGTACAAATCGTCCTATCAAATAACTATTCCTCGCCACCCCTTCTACCTTCGACCCCCTTGAGTAGAAAATCCACAAGGGCGATTTACAACGACCGCAAGTAGCGTCGCCAATGAAAACGTTCACCGCTAGGGATATTGTCCGCTGACCTCACTTCTTTGCCTCCTTTTATTTTTTTTTCTCTTCCCTCCACCTTCATCCCCTATATCCGTTCCCTTCTTCCCTTTACATAGCAATTATCGTAACTCTCTTTATCTACCCTCGCCGAACCTATGTCGCTGGGTTAAATCTTGAACACGGGGGGGGGGGTCACTTCCACCCCTAGTCGGTACTACAGGTACGGACACACCGAGAATGCACTGCACCCTGGGGAGCTACGTTCACACCGCAACCGAGTTGCCCCCCTCAGGCTACGCCACTGGCTAATGTCCCCTAAAAGAGAAGAATCGTTCCTGCAGGGGTGGCTGAACTCTTGAAATTTATTTCACCTCTGTCTGCAGTGCTGCTAGGGGTAGGTAAGGACATACGTGTACCTACTTGGAGTAGCTCCCCACTCCGCATTAGGCTGATATTTACCTCCTAGAAACCCACCCCTATAATACTCTTCGTTAATGCCGCCTGGGAGTGGGGGTGGATATCCCTCCCTTAACCCTAACACGAAACTCTTAGCAGATACCAAATTTATTTTGAAATTGCACTCGTTGCACTTTCACCTTATACGTGTATTATATAAACTACCCTTAAAGAAAGACTGCTTTTTTATACTTGGTATTAAGGGTTTGCACCAATGACGTCATATAATCCAATTGTCCACATCTTCCTATTGGACAATCCCAGAATGACACTTTTCAACGACCGATCAAGAAATTCCGATACCGCATCGCGTGCATCGTCGATGCAGCTGGAGCGTTGCATCTACCTAGGTCAGCTAACCGCATTTGGATTAATACAACGTTAGCGCGATTCTCGTTCTGGGTGCATGGAAATTTAGGATGCACTTGTACCGTTTCGGTAGAGACGGGGTAAGCGTCAGGCAAATAGTGCGAGATACAGAGAGCAGCGGATCGAGAACGTAACAGAACGAATCGGAAGTATCAAATCGAAATTCCTTGACAAATTAATAAATTGGGTGTACTCACCGGAGCTGGTGCAGCTGATCCGTGAAGGCCGAGAACTGCATCGGGGGGCACTAGGGCACGGCACTGCACTTCCGGAACACTCACAGAAAATTCATAGAATTTCCTGGATATCGCGAGAGCAACGCGAGAACTACACGAGCGAGAACTTTCTATACCGTATCGAAACACGGCTAGAAAAACTATAAACAGATAGCACGGGAGCGCGAGGCAGCCCGTGACACCCCGGTCGGTGCCCCGAGACAGACTGCTTTGACAAAATAGCCAAATTCGAGAACTAATAATTCTGATTGGTCGAGATCCTTATAGCCGATAACTCTTCCATCTCCCTCGATTCGACCCTTTAAACCAAATCGAGAGCGTTCCTAAGCGAATCAAGGCCTGTAGAGAAGAAAATTAATGTATTTTATCTATTCACTCGAACAACGCGATCTATGACCATCTTATTATTTATTTAATTTAAAAAAATTAAAATGCCAAGTTTCTCATGAAAATTAACTAGTTCCATTTCACGACCGCGAAATCATGGTGTAAGTATACGAAGAGATTGACGGTAGAATACGAGCAAAGTTTACCTAAACGAAATTTCAAATATCTCTTTTAAAGTTCAATTTACGTAAATCACGTAATTTCAAATCCTCCCACACGCTAGAGGAGTATACGAGATGGCCATAGAGCGCGATGCGTTTGCCATGCAAATATTCCATTGCAACGTAGATTTGCTCGTGTTATCCGTAGGTATTGAATGGAAATAAAAAAAATCTTCCTCCCTCAATTAAAACAAGAAACAAACAAAAATGCAATAAATCCTCTCGTAAAATCACAACGCGAAACATTCTGTGTCTGCACTAGAGTTATTTTTTATGCATTATAAATGCTCACCCTGCAATCCTTTATTTAAACCAGTTAATCCCGCGTGTCGCTTCTATCAAGAGAATTAAACGCGTCGAATGCAAAAATCATTCGTTTTTCACACTGCAAATATTTTACAGACAGTTGCAGAAAATTTTAACCTGCATTCTCGGGGTCGGGTTGCAAGCAAACGATGCATCCTCGTTATTCTATTGTGTCGTTGGCAATTCATGCACACTGCTTTTACTACATATATACATATATATATTCTATATACATATATAAAATAACATTATAGCAAATACGATTCGAATAAAACGTACTGGGTGCAGTGTTGCACAAACCCCGGATATAAAGAATGCACTGCAGTTTGGTGCATCGTTCATGAAATCTTTCATTACCGTTTTCCTGGGCTGCACACGTTGCCACCATAGCTAAAACGAAACTATGCATTCAACAAGCCCGCGATGCAGGATAAAATGCATTTTTTATTGCAAACCTGTATACCATTACGTATCGGTGCAACGGCAAGGCGATGCACAATAAAATCATAAGAGCGAACTTTATCAGTTTTTTTTTTTAATAATTAACGTACAAAGTGTCTGACGCTGCTATGAAAATTTGACTTTAATATTATTATCGGCAAGGCAGTTTAACTTTTGCAACATTGTATGCACTTTTAACACCGCGATAAGTGCACTACCGAATATCGGTCGTTGCAAAGGGGCGATGTTAAGGATTGCACTCATTAAGTTAAATGTCGCGTGGGCGTGTACTCAAGTAACGACGGCTTTATGAAGTATCGCTTAAATGGGAAAAATAATTGAATTTTATAGTGCAACGTGCAATACATTTCAGGTTATACGGCATTTAAAAAGGCGTCGGTGCATTTAGTTTTCTCTAGTTACTTCTGTGACTAACGAACCGACTTTTCCTAGGGATATTTTACGCGGCTGCTAGTCCGGTTGGCATTTTCTTCAATTAGAAATTCATATACGCAACGTTGCGATTCGCGTAAGGTGGCCGGAAGTGGGTCAAAATTTCATGGAGAGGCATTCATGAAAATATTACAAAATTATTTTAATTACACGATAGATCGTTGTCTTTGATTTTTTTTTCCTTTTTTCTTTAACACGCTTTCTTTTGGGACACGAGGAAATTCCCACTGCAGAAGTTTTCGCATAAATCGATGCGACGTGATTAAAATCGTCTTTCTATAAGAGGGATTGCATTCAATTTACCGCAGGCTTGCCAATTCACTGCGGAAAAGTCTCTCGAGGCAATGCACTATACTGCACTCTATTATGAAACGGGTTACGTCTATCTGTACCCAATGCAGTTTCTGGCTGTAACTTCTCTCGTCCTCGTTATCGATGGGACGAAATAAAATCAAGCTAACGATTCCCAGAGGCAGATAATAGGAGAGGATAGTGATTCTCAATGTAATTGCATATAAGAAAAAAAAAGGAAAAAAAAATATTCACTGCATCCAGAAGAAAATCTTCCGTAGAAAAGTGTAATGATTACCTGGACCAATGTAAGCTATACGTATACGTCTGTGGTTGTAATTGAAAAAAAATTTTAAATTGCAAAAAATTTCGAGGGAAGAGATAAATAATGCCAAAAAATCGCATACTATTTTGTGAAAGGAAAATCTACGAATTCAAATTGCACTGGACGTGGTTAGTATTTCGCAAAGCAGGTGCATATATACGTAGAGCAACGTCCCTTGCCAATTTTATAAAGTTTTCTTTCCTCGTAGAGAATACCGAGTGAATACCACTTTGCTAAATAATTGCATAGGAATGCTTGGCAAAAGAATGGCAATAGTCGTGATGCAATTGGATTCATTATCGCGAATAATTTTCTCAATTTCAAAAAATGCAAAGTGTGTCATTTGCAAAATAAAATTCATCCCTCGGAATAAAATCCATGGAATATCTTGAGAATCGATAAAACATTTTTTTGAATTTATTTAACAAATTTCTAATTCGAAAAATCCACCCTCCCCTGTATTATATTTTAGGATCCTGTAAAATACCAAAAGAACAGTATAAAAGGCAACAGTCGTTTCATCCCTCGAAAGACCAACTGGAATATTTTGCTAAACTATTTCGCGAGAAATTCCACGCGAAGAGCACGCGAAACATGTGACTGTCTTTTCCCTCCTGTATTTTTGCACTTAATTCGAAAATGTTGTTTCCATGGAGAAGCTTCATTTTCTACCCCAGCAAGTTGGCCTCCGCTTACAAGTTATACCAATTACACTATACTTCACCCTGTGCACATAGGACAAGGGAATCTCAACGATATAGTAAAGAAGTTAAAGCCACGAAAATTCTGCGACTGATATAATAATGTCGGTACAAGCCAAAAAAAATATCACGAACCAACGTTCTAAATTTCTGTTGTAACTTTTGCGGGTGATGGTTGCATTTACCCGAACGATACAGATATACTTTTACACTCTAGTGATGTTCTCTCTCTCTCCCACTCATTCCCTTATACCTTTTTCATTTACTTATTTTCTTTCCTTCTTTTTCATAAACCCCTCACTCACCCTTCGCGTCTTCAGAAACTGAGAAATGGATGTTACATAGAACTCTCGGGACCTTTATATACGTTTTCCGAGCGTCGCGACGCCCAAGTGCTCGATTTACCTTGTCGAGCAGCGTTACCAACTGTCTAGTAGATAATACCGATAAGAGAATCCTGGAAAATCGACTATCCCCAAAAAAAATATGTGCCATGAAAACAACACAAGGGCGGTTAAAAACAAAAATAAAAAAAAAATTACATACCTCAAATTCAACATGGATCGACGAGCCACTCCTAGAAAAAAATAAATAAATGCAATATAAAATTTGAAAAAGCCCCATTTCAAATTTAAACCTTAAAAACGAAACCAAATATACTTCCCTTGAAAATTTAACCAAAATATTTTTCGTTTCAAGCTAATTTCTATAACCCGAATATTTCTTTCTCAAACAACGCCCAACTTTCCTCTTACCATTGGCGCCAAGTATTTCCCAACGTACACTCCATTCAATAAGTTTTTCGCTGGCAAGAAAGTCTTTCGAATTGATATAAAAAATATATATATCCCATAGAGAACCATTCAGTCATCGATATGTCAAATCGATCACTCTTCCATTACCCAACTTTCCCAAGTGTAGCTCTGGCTTTATGGGGTTGGCTCACCGTGCACAATTCACCCCTGCCCACTTCTCTTCCATATCTAAGGGTAGTCCCTATGGTTCCAGGGCGAACGGTCAGTCAATGTGCCATAGCAATCCATCAGACTGCCAAACGCGTAAACACCCCCATACGCATCGATTCCCATGAGCTTATCGTGAAAGCGCGAACATCGAATGAGATTATGGGAGGATTCACGAGCCCTGGACATATCCCATAGGATTGCAAAATAGTTAAAAAATAATATAATTTTTTTTCTATCTATATATACAGCTTGAAAATCCATGATACAGTTAATTAGCTTTCTTGAACCCCATAGAAAATTTCCTCTCAATTCTCCCCCATAGAATCCCTCTCCCAGCTAGGACACAGATAATTTCCTTCCATTCACACTGGGGAATTCAATGGTTACCACGTTACACGAAGCTCCCAAGTCATGAAGTTAGTTCTTTATCAGGGGGGTCGGTAGTCGTATTGTACGAGGGATGGAATCGGTGGATTTCAATTGGCCGAGAGCAGCGCGATTCCTTTAAAAAGTTTTCCCCATAGACCCATAGACAGATAAAAAGTGTACGAGGGCAGCAAAGTAGATATCGGTACGAGTCGACGTACGGTGAATGCACTGCGAGAGTTACGTGTGAAAAAAAAATTAGAAAAAAGAAATAAAAAAAAGGAACTTCTCGGAAATCCGAAGAAAAATAGATTTCGCTTCGATTCGCGAAAATCTCTGCAAGAATTCGCGTCGCGTCGCGCATTGAAAACTTCGCGAGGAATATCAAGAGAATGAGGAACCGCGTAGGATGAGGAGAGTTAAGTTGGGTATTGAGGAAATAGAAGAGAAGGTAGAGAGAGATAGAGAGAGAGAGAGAGAGAGAAAGTAAGTGAGAGTTCTGTTAGACCGGAGCGAGGATGGGAGGTAATTTGAATAAACAGAATGCGGCGCCGCGACGCCTCCATTAGGCGTCGATATTCAAAGCAGCCTACGCCTGGACAAAGAAGGGTACTCTGTATTTCAATATATATATATATATATATAACAGACCTAGGCTCAAGTAGGTAGTACCCGATACAAGTCAGCCCCCAATGGTGTCCTTGAAGACTTGAAAACACTTAAAACCAGAAATACCGCTACAACTTGTGCACTCGCCCTAATTGAAAATGGCTCTTCAAATTTGACAGAGCCGCTACCCCACCCACCACTCGACTCCTACTCTGTTTCGCCACCGAAACAAATTCACCCCCCAGCTACCGGAGCAACCCTTGCCCCAGGGCCCCAGGGACGTTACACAGCACTGAGAGGGAAAGGCTTTGCCGACAAAAGTCCAATTACGTGGTATTAGCAGAAAATTTTACAGGAAGGCCCGTCCGACCACTCTATACATATTGGAATAATTCAATTTCACTTACCATAGAATTCAATTGCATTATTCCCTGAACCTAACAAATTTCGTATAGCAGGCCGAATCTCGATTGCAAATAAAAAAGTAAGTCCTCGCGTTCGACGTTCACCGACTGACAGACATTTTTCATTTAACGCCAGTAAAAAAAAATTATTGAACTAGATGGGAGTACAAATCGCGTGAATCTATATACCCGGTGTACGGCAAGAACGCGTGACAGGTTGGGACTGAAGGTGCGCGGCGAAAAGTTATCGCGAAGGGTACCCCCATAAAAATTAATGTCAGAGTGGGCGGATAATGGGATTTAGTAGTTCGTAGTGTATGGAAGAGAAGAATAAAGGTGTAGGAAAAAAAGGGGGGGGGGGGAGAGAGAAAAAAAAGGTCAGAGGTTAACCCGGGGTCTGCCGGAAAGTTAGTATTCCCCAAGGGAGAGAATGTCAGTTTGACCTCGTATATATATAGCAAGCTCAGGAAAAGATACGTAGAGGTGCTACAGTAGGTACGCCCACTGCTAAGCCAGACAGCACCAAGAGGTAGATGGAGCTTTGGTCGCTTTGAATATTTCAAGAGAAAAATGGGGTAAGATAAATGCAATGTATCTCGGGTTTCCTTGACACCCTGTATATTCGCGTGGACTGGGTAGGCCTTAGATACGACCACGAGCCATGACTAATAATGTCCGTGGAAAAGTGTAGGAAATTGGATAAAAATATTTGATCCTTAGGGTGGATGCGATCGTGGGGTGAAGATAGGGATGAAAAACAGTCGAATTGGGTAATCGGATGGCGGGTTAACCTTGTACAAGAAATTAGGATGGTAACTTGCTAGTGTCATCCGATCCCTACCTTACCGACTTTACGCAACTTCAAGGACAAAGTCCCCTACGTGGCTCCGCACGGATGAGGCAGGACTCGCTTATGGAATACGAAGTAAGAAGACAACAATGGAAAGTCGGAGCACAGGCATCGCGTCAAGTTGCTTTACTTTTTGGGGCTAAATATTCGCTCCCTTGAGAAAGGGGATGGTGACCATTAGCATGAGCGAGAGAAAAGAGAAAATGCTTGGTGAGAAGGGAGATAGCGAATTACCGAACTGTCGGCAAACTGCATTTACCATTGTTGCTACCAAGAGCGAACTACATTGTTCTCATAACTTTCCTAACGATCTGGGCTAAGGGTGTTTTCGTTAAATACAGGGTAAACTGCTGAGATAAGCTCAAAACTGGTTTAAGCGAAGTCATTAAACTTTATATATATATATATATATATGTGTGTGTGTGTATATAGTGATTGTACTCAAGAATCCAACATGATCCATGCTGGTTAAGATCCACTTCGATTTTGATCCAAATGATCTATCTTGGAAAATTCTCAATCCTTTATAAAGGAGATGAAATATATATATATATATATATAGCATGCATCCTCTCTATCGACTCTCTATACTTTCTTCAAGATTCGTTCCTCAACTTTTACCAGAAGAGACCTCGTTAAGTACTTTGGCATGCAATTAGAGGATACATAATGGCGGCCATTGAATGTAAATCAACCGTAAGATCTACCATGCTTCCTTTCTCGATTCCTTCCTTCCTTCGTTATCCCATTTCGTCCTTTTCAGCATCTCCTTTCAGCCAATAAAATCCTTCCTAGGAAGCAGCCACTCAGCTACCCTTCGTTTCAAAGGGAATCGATATCTGACCACCTCTTATTTTACTATAGAGTTATTTCAACTTCATTCTGGCTATTTCAATGTAAATACATGGTATTACGTGATTTTCAATTATTTATAATTATACATTTTATATTTCACCCGATCGAATACGTATTTATTATTGATTGGCGATTAATTAAACGTCAATGAGAAAATTATCAAGTGGCTAATAATCAAATAGAAATAATATTCTATCTTTATTTACTTCATTTTGGAATTTAACTAATAAACGTTGATTTATAAGGGGATGATATTTTAATTAGAGAAATTCATTTGATTTGTCAAGGTTTAAGGGTGCTGTTACTCTAATTAAATATCTTCACTTTACCCTTCTACGTAATTTCATGTAAGGCTGTGTTTAGGTATTGCTTTACGTATATATAGACATACATATATAATGTATACCGGAATAGCCGGAATCCTCACTCGTTTGTAATTCAAGCGCCGACAACGATATTATCTCTAGACAATTAAATTAGCTGCTATTGAAATACAATTATTTCGGGCTACGGTAAAGCCAATGACGAGTTCGGCATACGAAATTTTGTAGGATTTTACAAAATTTCAAAATATCCATCCCTCCCCCCACGTGACTATGAGGAAACCTACATTAATTGGATGACCCTTTTAAATAATTTTTACGTCACTCGTCGAACAAATTAATATCGATACCAAAATTGCTGGACGATTACCGGTTAACTATTCATCTATAAACGAAAATTATAGCCTCGAGAGGAGGAAAGTCAAAATAAAAAAAGTCTATAGTTCATGAAAAAAAATTATATTTCCCGTCGCTACGTTGGCAATATAATAATAATACCCAGAAAATTCTCAATCACATATAATTAATATAGAAATAAAAAATCCCAAAATGCATCGATTTAATTAATATTCAACATTTTCCATCCCAAAATATTTTATCTCCCACCAGCGACAAGTGTCCCAACATACCGTGTGATTTCGTAAAATAGAAGTCACGCAGACTCCTATCTGCTGCTCGTTGGATCAGTTTTTTATCTTTCCTTTGAACAGGTCAATTACCGAACGTCAAGATGAACCAATTTCTCACCTTCCAATTCGTATTCTCATTTCGCGCTACTTACCATATCCGTTTGTCTATGCCCTTTCTCTAAGCTCAACTTCCGCCTAGAAAATCTATGAGCAATTAAAAAAATTTTTTTTTCATAAAAATCCTCATTACCCACCGATAACAGTATCGTGCCGATACATAAATTTCATATTAAAAATATCCCCAAAACATATACACATCCTTCTATAATAAAATAAAAAATTTTCTTCCATCTCCACCTTACACGAGAACCTTTACATCTTCGTTAATGCACATTCAAATATTTCTTGTCGCTCTTATCACAGAAACGCTGTATGGTAATAAGTATAATTCACGCGTAAAACCAGCCTCGCGTTAAGATCCCATTAAGAACATCTAATGACGATATTATCGCTCACGTAGCCGCTAAGGTGCACGCAGGAAATTTAACCAAGCAATCTGAATCCGTGCATCGGAGACACTTAGTTATATTTATATATATATATCGTTATACAAAATCAGTCCCTGTCACGTGACACAACTAAAAGTATATACAGTCCACCTATATATATCGATATACATTGCACCATATATACAGACACAGATTGATAATAAAATCCATATATATAAAATCATCCCTTAACCTTCCACAAAATATTTTCCAAGAGTCTCCGTATGACGATAACAATAATAATAATATAACCAATCTCACCCCTTAGTTTGATATCGCATCTGCAGAAACAGCAAAGCATTACTCATCCTTTAGGCACCATTTGACTTTGCACGTGCAAAGATAACATAAATCATACAGGGGTTGCGTATGCTTGACAAAGCCCCGTGCACACTGTTAAGGCAATAGGCAACCGTGATAACTGACCTTTGACACTGGAACGTTATTGAGATAGAGATTTTTCATGTTAGATAACGCGACAGCATTTACTGATAACACAGTCAATGCACTTGTTCATTCTGTGATACACGTTACCATCCCTTTTTTTCGTTCAGTTTCCAAAAAAAAAACCGCTGTATAAAAATGGCTCTCGATAATTTCATCTCCCCCCAGAACGATCTGTCAAAACGCTCTTCTATACGACTGCGAAATATTCGGTCGTTTTATCGCTTGACTGATTGCAGTTATCGTGACACACATACGTCGAGGATGTACGACGTCATAACTGCACCCCCTGGCTTCATAAATTCGAAAGAACGAACCAGTGGCTGTGGCCTATAGGTTGGCCAGTACAGTGGTTGGTGAATTCGAAATAATGCAGGCGTATATAGCACGTGGAGAGAGAAAATTAGAAGTGGCATATAACGTATACATATATATATATATATATATATGTGTGTATATACAGATATACACACAAGGGATGGTTAGTAACACTGGTAGGAAGACCTTTGTATGCAAAGCATCCTGCCCGAATTTACCACAGCGCGGTTATGTAAATTCACTCGGATTTATGTTTTGGGCAATGCACATTGAATCCTTGATTTACGCAGCAAAGTATTTTATATATAATTAAATTTTTATTTCGGATAAGGATTGCACGACGTTTATTAGATTCCATGATTGTAGATTTTGAGAAAAAAAATTTATTCCTTTAACCCAGTCTGACCAATACGGAATTTTCTACTGCGCAATGCACTATGGGTATTGTGCGGTCTTATACTTATTTCTTAAATATATATATATATATATATATATATAGTTGCGTCACTGTATATACTTTGCAATTTACTGTTCCACGTGCTGCAACGCGGATCGATAAATCGCGATAAATATCCTCGAGTAATTTCTACAGGGTCAGCATACTTTACGTGAATCCGTGTTCCCCGTTACTTCCTGGGCTGCGTACCTACGTGCTTGTAGATGCTAATGAAGGGCTGCTACCAAGCAGCGGCAGCAGCAGGTGGTGGCGTCACGTGATTGGCTTCATTAAGTCAGTGCCACGTTTACAGGCTCGAAACCACCCCTAAGACTGTATACCCAGTTAGAGGTAAATAAGATGAGCAGACTGCTGAATCATTTTTAGGATATGTATTTATATATAATATATATTATATATAATGGAGCGTTGGTATATGAATAGATTTTTAATGAATTAAATATATTATTAAAAAATTTTACAACGATACCGATTGGTCGTTGACAAATAATCGATTTTTCGATATCGCCGATTAATTGTTCTCGCAGGCTGGAAGGGGAGGGAGGGGGTGGACGCAATGATAAATCACTGCGTAAATGTAACATTTATTTGGCATAAATTATGACAATAGATACACAGATTAGGTATAGATACAAAATGAATTGACTGTAGACAGGACTGTAGTGAAAATACATCAATGTTTTCCTCGTTGAACGCATTAACGCATTTCGCCGTCATTTTTCTGTTTATGCATTCCTTTTCTTTTTTAATCAATTCGGCAGGCCTCTCAAAATTCCATACCCACCCCGTTCGCTAACGTTTACCACGACGATAATGACCAGCGAAATTTTTTATTCACTGCCATTATCATTCGTTATCGTCTAATAGCGTCTTTTTATAGAGATTTATTAATCTACGTATTTCCCAATAACCTATAGATTTTTAGCGTGTCGCTCGTTCGTTCGTTCCTACTCTTTGTTCTTAGCTCCGTGAATATTCTTTGTTAATAAATCAATTTTTTTACCTTTTTTCATTGATTATCTTCTTCAAGTTACGTTACTGCGTAGAGTTAATTGTGTATTAATGCGTAAGGGAAAAGGGCGTCCGAAATTTTGAAAAAAAAAATTTCCTCGCTCATTGACTCGGTAAGGTGGTAAGGTAATTTTGAAAATTTGTTTTAAAACAATTTGAAAACAAAAAGTCGATGCGTGATAATACTGAGAAGTGTCTTTTTATAAAAAAACCAAATTTGTATACGTAAAAAAAATATCAGACACCCCATCCCTTGGATGCACCATGGATGCACTCTGATACAATAGCATTACTGTAATAACGAAGCCTATTGACTAATTAAATTTAAATTGTATTTTGTGTACGCATTGTCATTTTTGTATTTTTTATTTTTATACTTATCAATTAATTATTTACAACTTTGATTCCAAGCGGAGTGTTCGGTAGTCGTGATACTTTGATTTTCGATTATTTATTCGCACAGACGCGGTCTCGGATCTGTCTTTTTTGAACAGGGACGAAGGGAGGATCGGAGATTTTCTTTTTGCAGGAATTGGAAATTCTCGGCAGACAGAGGTTATTTGCAAAGGCGATTATACGAAAATTTTGCCAATCGTTTCGAATTACATATTATATACCTAATTCTCAAAAAACATAACCCACACGACCCCTTACGGCTCTCCGTAAAATTCCTTGGACGAGGTCATAACACTGAGAAGACAACGTAGTGGGGACGTGCGAATTTTGGTTGAACGTAAAAAAAAACAAGGTTAACGATTTTTTAAAATATAAATTATTTATGATTAATATACACACGCGTATATATAATTATGTTATATACGTGTGTGTGTATGTATATATATATTTATACTTTACAATCTACGTACAATGCTGAATACAATATGAATCGTTTTATGATTAATAAGGATCACAGCCATAGCTTTGAATACGAATTTTCAGTTCGTATTTTAAGACCAGTACAATTATAATGTTAGTTTAATCATAAGGATAATTTCAGTTCTCACTACCCACTAGATAACTAGACACTGATTACGTCAAATATTTTTTTTTTGGATATGACAGCCCTTCGATCGACGGTGAATTTTTAAAAAAATGAAACAAAAAAATGTTTTTACAAAAATTATAAAATATCTTCTATTAGTATTGACAACTTATTCGCCAGATAGTGGACAATTTGATGGAACGGTGTGTACCGTGTAAAGAAGAAAGTGTAAAAAAAATTTTTGAACTTTATCATTTTATCAGAAGCGACTGTCATATCCGTCTGAACTCTATCCAAAATTCGTTGCAATGCGAGACAAGGAGAAAAAACTTTTTTTTTTAAATATGAGCCACCAAAAATTGCCAATTAAAAATCTTGGCCGCTTACAAAAAAATAAAATTTACGATTAAATAAGAGCGGCCAAGATGTCAATTGCCAATTTGGTAAGAACGTAATCTGTGAAAAAATTTTTGAAATTTTGTCTACGCGATACAATAAATTTTTGGACAGACTGGAAACATCGACTTATACCGTTGCTATCTTTCTAGGACTATGACCTACGACCTATACTCTAGCACTACACTATACACTTTGAGGATAGAATAATTTTCGTTTGTCAATTTTATCCGAGATATTTATCGTAAATTTTGAATTGTTGAATAATGAAAAAAAAATAATTATTATCAAAGACTAATTATAACACTACAGATACTTCGGTACACCGTGAGTTTCGAATAATTCAGAAAATTGAGTGAAACTTTTTTTTTCGAAAAATGAACTCCGATCAAATTGACAAGATGCTTATGAAAAAAGACTAGTAGACCCGCGTGCAGCTGAGAATAGTTGATGACAGTAAGAGATTCGAAGGAAGCGTGCAACGTTGGGGTCTGGGCTACGGCTAATTAGTTAGGAGGGACCGTGATATCGGACGTACTTCGCTTAAACCATCCTAGGAGGTTAAAAACTATCAGAAAAGTCAGGACACGATTTCTTTGACTATTTCTCTCGTACCTTAGACGATTCACTAAAACGAGTACAGTTAAAATTCGCAACTATAGGGGTCACCCTCTATGTATCGTCTAGTAGCAAGAGAATCGAAGCGCTAATTATCAACCTGTTACGTCTTTTAGGTGCGTCGATACAAAAATAGCAAACGAGCCGCCATTTTTCAAATATAAAATTACAATAGTGAATTGTATAAAAATCGGCAAAGCATCAATTATTCATAATTGATAAAAAAATTTCTTTCAAACCACCTATAATCAAATATATTTGAGGAAAAATTAAATTCCAAAGAAGCCTCACCGCTATAAATTTTGACAAATATTTTTTCTACAAAAAAAACCTGTGAAATAAAAGACTCCCGATAACTTCTTAATCCTTTGGTGAACGCTTCCAGCATTTTTCTACAAGTGGAGTCAAATGAAAAATATCGACGACTCGTTTTCACGACAAAAAAAGGGGAAATAAAAATATCAAAATATAATCGAAACACAGTTTAAAAATTTTTTCTTTCTTTGGTGCTTTTTTTGGCAATTACTCTTGATGCTGCTTCTCAACGTAGCAAGTTAGCCGAGCGCATTTTCTACGTGGCCCAATCTATTCTCTACAGGTAAATACCCATGGACTAGTTAGAGGATAATAGGATAACGTCACTTATGAAATAAGCCATACCTTCTACGTAGAGACTAAAACTTCTAAACATCAAGGAATTCGCAAAATGTTATTTCTTTAAGTATTAATTAATAGCGATACCAATACACGTATTTATATGTAATTCGTAATTAACCGCTAGAAGACGGAAAGCCGATTTTTTGGCTCTAGGTCGGTTTCATATTTTCCCTACGGTATAACTCCAGCATAGGTATTAAAGCTTCAAGTCAAAAACTGTGGTAATTAAAAAAAAATAATAATCTCGTCCTCTGAAGGTTAACCACGCAAATTTCGTATTTTGTGAACTGGCCGAGAAGCCTTATGTCTAGAAGTGTATATATATATCTTATTATTTTTAATTTTAATCCGGATTGAGTATGACGACATAAAAGAACTTCTCGACCGACCTACCTCCCCTCCCTTTACTTTCCTTTTGATAAAACTCGTTAAAAGCGTCGGTGACATAAATAAAGCCAATAATAAAAGAAAACCAAGATTACTTTCACGTGTATCCATGAAAAAATAAAGTGGCGACTGGAAGAATTCATAGGTAGCAATTACCATTGTTGATAATTAAATTCAGAAAATCCTATATTACATCTGCTTACTAACTGACAATTAACGACACGCTTTGGCATTGAGTATAATCGTAGTCGTTTTTTCAAAAATAAATAAATAAATTCAACAGAAATTATCTTTCTCGAGTTTACGTTAAAATAATATAAGTAATTCGCACAACCGTCGCACATTGTTTACGGCGCTGCAGTCGTTCTCATAATCGTAAATAGCGTCTTGAGCAAAGCTTAATTATGAATTCTGACGAGGTCGAGGATTATCGGAACACCATGTAAATACATATAGAACCGTTAAAGAAGCGAGCCCACTGTAATTTCGAAAATACAGAAGCTTCGGCACTATCCATTACGACATACGTGCGTCCAACTAATTTCCCATTACGGGATCAAACTTTGTAATTTTATATTTTTCATTATTACTCACGTGAAAATTCCAGAGGGTACGCTTCAACGGTACGAAGGACGTCGGGACACTTCGATACGCCAGTATCGTTGCCTCATAATATCGTTCGTTCCAAGAGCCAAAGCGAACGACCGAACAACAACACCACCATCGTATTACAAACTGGGATTCATCGTCGCGGCACGCTTGAGTTTCTACTCGTTAGCAAAAATAAATATCGTGTTAACGTTGCCCTAAATATACGATGATCCCGTGCGTGAGGTCTCCCGTGCCAACATGGCGTGACTGTTCCGTGAGACTGTACGCGCACTCGACAAGAAACTTACTGCCGGATACACAGCTTCCCCGCCGTATTAATATTTATGTAGTTCCTTCTTTCGCATTCCCTTTTTACACTTTTAGTCGATTATATATACGGCAGAAAGTAACACTAGGGCTCGGAGCCGTCAAGGAAGCAAAATTACTCTTGAACGCTTTCTAGGGCGCCAGTGGCGTCACTAACGGTCGTTTCGTGTACCCAGGCGTTGCGCATGCGCAATAGGATACAACGCGGATGCACGTAACTGACGAATTCGCCAAGAGAAAACTTACGAGCTAGTACTTTGGTAAAGATTCGATCACGTTCGTTTAGTTCGCTTAGGTTATCGTTCGTGTTATTCTCATAAATACATATGTGTGTCTGTCTCTCCTTGTGCTTGTGTGTACGCTTGCTGTTCTCAACCCTTTTCGATTTACAGACTAATTATAATTCGATCTAATATTACATGGACTAACCATTTGGACGTTTGGCTCGATTCGTGGGATGCCCACTCGTTTCACATCTTCGAAATTGATTCTTCGGCAGTCGATGCCGTGTGTGTCACGTGTTTTTAATAAAGCCGAGGTTTTTTTATAAAATAAAACATGTCCCATCTTACATGAAGGTTCAGTTACGTTTAAACGCATTAAAATTCAAATTGCAAAATAACGTGGAGCCATTGGTCTCGGATTCGTCACCTCCGAACTTCATGACGACGTTACGGCTTAAAAAAATTTAACAAAGTCTTTGCGCCTACGTTTTTTCGTATCTACAAATATGAATTTAGCAACACGTATCCTTGCTTTTACCTTTACCGCTTGTTCCAGGACGATACAGCCTGCTGTGAAACTATCGCACGGACGCCATGTTGATTCTAACGCATGCGCACATCCAACCCTCGTGCGTCTCTACTCTTTGGGCATCCTACGTATAATGTTCGCAATCCCCGCACTCCGAAAGTGTGGGTGTGGACGGGCACTAGGTGGGATTAGGATCCTCGTAGGCCTTCTCGTAGTCGCGTCGTCGGATAACTGCGAAGTGCGTCATTTGGAAGGTGTTAGTCTTCT
The DNA here is from genome assembly GCA_036026315.1 of Trachelus stipa. Taxonomy (NCBI): domain Eukaryota; kingdom Metazoa; phylum Arthropoda; class Insecta; order Hymenoptera; family Cephidae; genus Trachelus; species Trachelus stipa. The sequence goes on from JAYRCB010000813.1 coordinate 79,747, forward strand.
TGCAGCCGCGCTCCAGGGTGCCTGTCATGCTGTAGCCCATATTGAAGTCGCTCGAGGACACGTTTGACGTCAGGTACAGCTGAACAGAAAAAAACCCATATGAATGACATCAAATTTTTTACACTCAAATATTAATCAGCAACCTCCAGAATGACTACCCTCTTCAAGAACGTCTGTGAAAATTGAATATTTCCCTCTTCCCCCTAACGTTAAATTCCCAATATATAATATTTTATTCCCAATCCTCCATACATAACATAAGGAATTTCACTATCAGAGCCAATATAATTCTTATGCTCGTTCATATAGCCATTGACTGACATTACAAATCGATTTATATTGGCACTGACACTTCCCATAAATTCCTCGTTGCGCAAATACATCTTCTTGCTACTTTTTAGTTTTACATCCTCATTGGAGGACCGAGTACCAAAATGCGTATACTTCTTGCTCAATAGAAGTGTCTATGGGAAATAGATACCTTCGCAAAATCCATATGGGAAAGTTACTGCAAATAAAGGTTACCTCGATATGCGTGATACGTGAAAGATTCACGGGATCAAGCTCTTACATAAAATACTAAACCACCCCACCCACCCCCTCTTCCTCTTGTCTCATCTACATACGCCAAGACTACGTGTATACGCGAACCCCATCCTATCACGACTGTTCTCGCATTTTACCGTCGCCATAAACTACCAGAGCACCTACCTACTCTACCTACCTTGTCGACATACAATAGCACCTGCTTTGGTATACGGATTTAGGTATACCTATTCCTATACTGATAATGCGAATTCCGACAGCCATTACCCTCATCCATCTTGCAGCGCCATGATGGGTGTCAGAGAATCTAAATATTTCGTTTGAAATATTATTTTCAAAAAATACTAGAATAATAACTCATCAACAGATCATCCTCATCGTTTACCTTGATCAAATCTACACTGATACCGCTTATCCATCTTTCATTTATTTATTTATTCGGAACCTCCTGGACCGTCCTGACATTTTATTTGCGTTAAACCAAAACTCCCTTAAACCAATAAAACACGCGGATACACCAGCACGTGTAACATACGAAACTTTCGAAATGAGTTTTCAAACTTGAAATTGGGATCTGCTTACATAAACGAAATATCGAGGTGTCGAGTGGGGAAGTTTGGATAACCGAGCAGATGAATTAATTGCAAAGGGGAAGAAATCCTCGAAAAGCTCATTAATTCTAATCACGGTTATGCGTTACGATTATCGCGATACGGGTGTACAGTCAACGTCGAAAATACGTTCATACGTAAATTCATCAATCGATCGATAACGAGTTCAATGAAACGTTGAATAATAAATCGCTCTTAGCATATATATATATCTCAAAATGTCAACGTATTAAGTCCAAACATCCAATCAATGACCCGAGTTTAACGTCAGCTTGGAGAGACAAGAGAAACCAGGAATATTTTTCATTGTCTCATTGACCGTTCGAGCGTCGCTCGTTCGCCTGAACGAGCGTCGCGACGCGAATAAAACCACGACCGGACGCGAATCGATAATATAGGTGCTGGACGACTAGATGGCGGATGCTGGATACCCAGGAGACGTTAAGTGACTCGCGAGAGACACGATGATAAGAAAGTGATAGGGTACAGATACAGGGTTACTACATGGGTACAGGGTTACTATATAATATATAATAATAAAAAAAAATAATCACTGTTACTATAGTGTACTTATACACTACTAAACCTAACAAATAATATAGTAAATAAGCATAATGTCAAAACGTCGTATATGTAAACATAATTCGCAACGAGTACTAGGTACAAGGGTTGAAAGGCTGGTCAGTGCAAATTTCAAAAGTAATAATCTTATAATCTTGAGATAATCCGACGTGACTGGAGGCGGCCGATAAAAGCCGAGGAACGACTATGCCAACAACCCCTTCCAACGTGCCACCCCCCAGCACCCCCTGAACATTTCCATTAACAAACTTACTGCGAATAAATTAAAGGTCCGAGTAGAGCTTTACAATCCGAAGGAGGGGAAGGGAGGGGTGGGTGAAACATTGTCACCCCTCCGATGACCCCGGGTCACCGATATTTTTTTGACAGTATACTCAAAACGCAGACATCTATATATATACCTTGTAGGTCTTTTACAGCTCATTTTTCATCCCCCTATTGATTATGCTTTACACCTTATCGAGCAATGAGAGTGGTTAGATTTAAATAATCGCACCCCTAAATGTCATCCCCTATTATCAAAGTACGGGGCAGGCGAATTTCATATATATATATATTTACCTTAAAGTCAGGATCCGTTGTCATTCTTTTGAACGATCCGATAATGTAGAGAGTCCCGGTACCGGTGTCGACCATTTTGGCCTGGGTGCTGTACCTGCGACAAATAAAGAGGTCCAACCCTTATTAAATTCTCCCTTGAAAGCCTTGGGTCTTAGCGCGCGAAGGATTTTTATAAATTCAACAGCAAAGCCACCCCCGTCGCGTTATTCCGAACGTGGCAAAAAAAGAATGTCAATTGATTCGGGAGGCTCTCGTGATTTCATCCCTTAAATTTAGTCATGTGGATTTCGCGAGGGTTGAGTGGAGGAACTTTATGGGGGTTGGTTTGCCAAGGGGGATGGGAAATCGCAGTAAGGGCACGTATCCTTCGGATACACCGGAGCTTAGGTACATAGGGGATGATCGTTCGGTATCGTCTTCAACCCCCAGCTCATTCGTTCTCCACCTCCTGCGCACGTCTCCCTTTATCATCCCCCCCGCCCCTATGGCTTTCTCACCCTCTCCGTCTCAACCTAGCTCCATTCCCACCCTTATCCGCCATCGCGTCCTCCTCCACGTGCTCAGCCAACCCCTCCTTCCTGGAATACCAGCCACCCTCGTCCTCTCACGGCTGACTGCTCGGTACTGAGGCTCCTGGGGGTTGAATCATTATACCCGGTGATGCCAGACAAAAGAGGCACCCTTAATGAAGCGATCATTTTTTTCGAAGGGGTTCTAGTTCGACGTGACCTTGCACCAGGCTGGGCTCATCTCATGCACCTCAATGGTGATAGACTTGAATGAAGTGGTAGAAGACACTTGGTTGGAGAGGTGAGGAATGTAGGGGAAAGGAGGGGGTTAAAAAAATTAATTATAAAAATTCTTAATAAATTTTACAATTAAAAAATTTTTATTAACCCTTTTTTATTCACTCTGTTCTCGCGCAATTCTATTATCCGTTCATTTCACACTTTGCCGGCGTCAACGTGGACGCTCATCGCGTCCCTACCCACTCTGGATGGTGTTGTTCCCTTTTTAACTGGATGCGCGACACTGTATTAATTTCGCGACTGTCGGCCCGTGTGATTTTAATGCTTCGTGCGAACGCGGCTTGACTAAATGAGTACTCTGGCCACGTGACACATCCCCGTACCAGGGACAGATGAGAAAATCAATTTTTACAGTATAACGAAGCGCCGGCTCAATTTCAGGCTTTTTCCATGTATTTTCTATACGGCTGGGATAACGATGGAAAGTTACGTGTTTACGATTAAAAGACACGAGACTGAAGGAACGAGGTGAGATTTTTTATTTTTTTTTTCATTACTTTGCAATTTTTTACATTCTTTATCAAAAGTTTACGTAACAACATATTTTGTTATAACCAGAGGCACTTTACGTTGGAATGTACTTTTGATATAGTAAAATTGAGTTTGAAGGTATTAAAGAAAAAAAATTTCTTTCAAAGTTAAAGAGGCCACGAAAAGTTTCGTCGGTTAAAATTCCTACTGTAATTTCATTGACGGCCGCTAGCGGCAGCACCAGCCGGTAACAGAAGTTCCAATGGAAACCGGATTTCTTTAATGCAGTCTCGTTATATGATCTGGAAGAATGGCAGAAACGTCGTTTGCCTGGATACGTCAGGATTCTGGCGGAAGTGGGTTGGCGCTGTGAGGCGATCTTTAAAGGGAGGACAGAAAGGCTGGTTGTCTGGGGCTCACCCTTCAAAGTCTTGAGGGGTTGATTCTACCGTCGTTTCAACCGGCGACGATCATTAAAACTTTAAACGCCCTATTGAGACACATTGGATCCAGCAGTCGTGCTTAACTTCCATCCAGTTGACATTTTATCTTTCTCTTCGTACTTACTCTTCGCCTTTTACCTCTCTGTCTCAAGCTTCTCCTCCGTCGCTCGCAGATACGTTCGAACAGCGCCTCTAGCGGAAAATTGTGGCGACGGACGTGCTAAAAATTAACCCAATACGAATAATACTAAAAAAATTTATGAATTGATATTTTTATTTAAAAAAAAACTAATTAACGTTCCAGCATAAAGTTACGTAGTCACGCACGGTGGTTATTGAAAGTCTAATCAGTAGTTAGTCGCGCGAAAGTCCGTCACGACATTAACGCCGATAAGAGATGTGCGATAAACCTTTTTTTTAAGTATCGCCAAAAGGTGGGAACTTTGAAAAGTTCACGCGAACATACCGAAATCCGTCTCGTCCAGTAATTTCCCTAGATATCCCATGTCCCTCTTCTTTTTTCAGACTCTAGTTTCTTTTTCACCCCTTTTCGTTCCGTAAGTGTTTTTGTGCTTTTTTCTCTTTTTTTGTTATTCCTTATGTCGTTTAATTTTATACGGACTAAAGTGGCACCGGTAGTACGGAATAGTTAGAGTAATGGGGTCTCTATCCTGTGCACGCTTTTATGAGACTTCCTCTCATTGAAATTTTAAACGAACTCCCGTTTCGCATTACTCGTGAAATTAATGTACATAGGTACATATATGTATGTATATGAACATGTACTATACATATTTCTGGGTAAAGCATAGAGTCGCAGGAAACCACGATTGAAGTTTAATAAAGGTACGCGAACCTTTCAATCGACCTGGTATTCGTGAAAGCTTCGAAAATAAATGTCATAAAAAACTAAAGAAAATTCTATAAAATTGCCAAAAATAAATTTCTTATCAAAAAAGTTCGAGAACATATATAAAAAAAATTTTGAAATTCCCAAGAACTAGCAGAAGCTGCATAAAATGTGCGAAAAGGCAATTAGAATTGATTACGGTCAGCCGTATTTTTCAAATCCCTACAAAAAAAAGTCAACCCTTCGTTTTTACCCTTTCATCACTTCTCTAGCGGACCGCGCCAGGCGCAAGCGGCACGTAGTGAAAACGTAATATAACTTTTCCCTGTAAAAGTTTCGTTTAAACGAAAGAAAATGACGACGGCATAATTCCCAAGCGCCACTCAAGCGCCATCCTAGACAATTTACGATTCAACAATACCTGCTCGCCTACCTTTTACGTCTTTTACGAAATTCGCGTACAGAAGGAACGAGAGTGCCGTAGAAAGTTATTCAAAGTTTTTACGAAGCACTTATCGTTAAAAATCCTTGAAAAAGATTGCAAACTGTAAAATCTTTAATAATAAACATAACGATCCGAATATACGCCCCCGCGTATATACAGCACTAGTAATTAATCCAGATAGCATAAAAAAAATAATTCAAAAATTCTTATCAAATTCCAGAAACACCAATAATTTCGTGATAAGGAATAAAACGAGGATACCTTTCATATCGTCCTACCCATAATAAGAATATCTAAGGGTAGTATTATCCCGTGAGGCCACATCAATTCCTTGGTCCGACGTCGACCACTGGGCAAATAATTGCAAACGGGCGTCCCTGATATTTCGGGAGTATCCATGGAATTCCATATAGTCAATTCCAATAAATGGATATACCCCTAATAGTATATCTATACAGCCGTGAATCCCTCCCAGAGAAAATACGGGAGGGATAGTAAGGGAGGACTCGAGTGACTCCCTTCGGCAAACTCGAGCCAGCTTGGTAAACTATCTCATGGGAGAGGGTAAGGGGAAGCACGGTATGAATGAGAGCGAGAGAGAGAGAGAGAGATAAAAGATAGGAAGAGAAGCAAGCAAGCTCTGTAGATGACTCCTGTAAACACAGACAGTGTCAAGAGTCAGACTCTCTTCGGACTAGCTGGAGCACCGGCCATATAGACGTACAAAGTGTCCTAAGGGCGAGTTTTGAATACGCGAGGAAGTACGTGGCGGCTAAGAAAGTTGGTTAGGAGTTTCAAGCGTCGCGACGCCCTGCAGACTAAAGTCATCCGGTCACGTGGAGCTTCCATGATAAAGTCACGTGAGCTTGCAGGCAATAGAAAAAATTGTCCAAAATAATACAAGGCTGGTAATTACTTTAAAAAATCATTCGAATTTTCCCGCCGCCTCTTGTTCATCTTGCGGCCGGATGCTTCCTGATCTCAGGTTGGTTTAACAACCCCTAATTTTCCCCTCCCGGCAGGGGTTGGTCGTCAGGGGGCTAGCACTGTATTATTTCACTGGAATTACGCGCCGGTGCACTTGGGGTTAGGATAAGTAGTGCCGTGCTGGGTGGGTACAGTGGATGATATAGTTACGAGATAGAAGGTTAGGCAAGGTGAAGGAAGATGAGTACGGGATGCTGTGGGATCCTCCTGGACCATTGGAGCGATCGGATAAGGAATACTCGCGGAGCCCCGTCTAACGTTGGAATTACGAGGGAATTGGTACTGCGTGCTTCGAATTGAATACAACAAGCGGCTGGCGAGAGTGTTATCATCCCGGGGGAAGAGAAGCCTCGTAAATACCGGCTGGCAGGACGTAAGGTCGCAGCCGGGTTCGCTCCTGGAGCTCCTGGATGTCCCATCCAGTATTACATAACTTAGCCTACATTAGCCCTGGACCAGACCGACGGCAGCTGACAGCAATAAGGTAACCCTGACTACTGAATTTCTATCCCGTTCAGAGGCAGCAGTTGAGTTTGACAGCTGTTGCGTAACTCGAGTAATATTTGGGTAAAATTTTGAGATTTTTTTTCAATGGTATTTCGAAAATTACGTAAGAGAAAGTACGGAAAGGGTCTTGAAGCGTTTATAAGATTTTTTGACTGGTATCGATTCATCTTTGAATGCTTTCTGGAAATTTTTTTTTTAATGTTAATTTTACAAATTCTCCAGGCCCGTGTATATGGTGGCCTTACGGAGGTAACGACCGAAATTAATTCTATTCCAAAAACCATTTCCTGGATTTCGAATTGAAATTTAAGTCCTTTGCGCTTGGCGAAGCACCCCCGGCTCGATTTCATACGAATCCAACATGACACCTACGTAACACGGCTTTGATTCTGTCTGGAATTTCCTTGCTTATCGGGAAACCGTGCTCGGTTCTATATGCATGAAGATTTTAGGGGTTGATTTAAAATACTAATTTTCATAGGATCACGTGTACATAGCGTGATAAATATGCAGGAGGACGAAGTTTCCTAATCGTTGAATTAATTAGGGGAATTTTCAGGATCGATTGGTTAGACCCTGAAGTTTCTATAGCAGCTACCGCGTAATGGCAGTGACATAGTTTCTTATAATTATAATACAATTAGCATCTGCTGTAAGGATAAATGGTTTGTTAACCTAATATTCATTACCTTCTGGTTCCAGCGACCTCCACGACTTTGCATCGACTCCGACTCCACCAAAATGGCGTCAACGTCCAGTAGGAACTACTTGCGCTTCTCGCCCAGCCCTCTTCCGGAAACAGAAGTACCTGCAACAGGAAACGGAAGTCCTGGGTTATCGAAAGACCGGGTTACCAACGGATGAAAAAAAAAAATTATAAATTCTGAGTCAACCCAACCAAAAATTAAATCAAAGTATCATCGCTATGGTCTGGACCATCGGAAAATCCATAGCTGGGAGACAGGAAAAAATGAATTTAAAAAAACACCCTATTGATCCTCGAGAGCACGAGGGAGGAAAAGAATCTGAAATTGTAGGGGAATATTTTCAATCCTAAATCGGATGGGGTTGATTCTCTGGGGTTATCGTACGTAGTCACGCTCTTGAAATAAAGTAAGGCTAAGGCCTCTATAAGGGATCTTCCGGGAGGGTGCTCCACTTCCGGTAACTCCTCCTCGCTCGTCCAACGAAATGACGTCACTGGCCTGGTCCAGATTTCATCATTCGAACAGAGTCAGGATGCCTAGCTACAGGCGCAGCATCTTGGAGGACCAGGATGTTCAGGTAACCAAGGGATCAGCCAACCAGACAGGAAGTCGCTGAAGTGATGGAAATATTTGGAAGCAAGGAAGAAGCCTCAGATGCCTCAGAAAGATCTTCCTTCAAGTTTTCATCTCTTCAACGGGTCCATCCGGGCCCTGCAGTGCTCTGCCATTAAAAACGTACAGGTATGTACACAATAATTTTTGGGCCACGACTTGACAAAGGGGAGGGTCCACTGATAATACGTATAGATCCAGAGTGTTAAAGATTTTTCAAAATTTTTTTTTTCTTTTATTGGCACTACTGCAGCTTGAAGTAGACATCAGACAGGGTAGCATTTGAAGTTCTGCTCACCTCATCCTGTATCCAGTCGCTCATCCGCGCCAGCCTTTATATTGCAAAGCTGCTATGTGACAGAAATATTGAAACTCTCACGAGTCATATGTATATATATAGTCAGCCTTATATACTTATTTATATAAAAATATATAATATACATATATACAAGTTGGGCTTTGACTTCCTCCAGGCTCATGTACCCGGAACACGCAGCATCCTCTTTTCTCTTGGCATCGTCCCACAGTTACTACCCCAGATAGTAGTAGGGTAGGTACTGTTCCAACTTTTCATCCCTTATTTGAAGGTAATCCTATACACCCACTGTAGCTCGCCGCCAACGCCATAGGGGTTGCTCTTTTGAAAAAGTCTTCAGAATAAAATTTTCACGTCGCCATTAGAAAAATTGACTTTACCCCGTGTTATACTATTTATTTAAATCCAATCGAATTTTTTCGAAAAACTTTCAAAATTCTACGAAACACAAAATACCTGACACTTCAACGTTATCGAAGCTCGTTTTCTCTTTATCTCCTTTTCTTCACTCAGCCAAACCCACGTGTTACCTGACTGAATGGCGCGACAAAATTTTCCCACCGCGTAAACAGGGATATCGGAATCCCGAGCTTTTTCATTCAGCTTTACCATGTCGCTTGGGGGCCGCCAGACAATCTGCTGAGCTTGCACGCTTTTTATCAGATTTATTTTCCCTGTCAGACTCGATGGGGATTGGTAGGTACCTATAGATACGTGCCCAAGGTACATGCTGTTACGTAACACCGATATAAAAAAAATGGCGACGAAAAGAAAAGAAATGTGGTAAAGCCTGACTAGATCGTATTCGATAAACGAAAAAAAAATACTTTCTCATCTACGTAATTGGTTTTCTACAGAAAATCACATGTAAGCTATTATTTTTACATTTTTTTATTATAATCCAAAAAAATTTACTGGTAGATAATATTTTTTTCACAATATTTTACAATCGTTCTTCAAAGACCAACGAGTTAAATTTACCACGTGTCCTTTGAAACTTTCGGGTAATGACGTCATATCCGGTTACAGTTGCTCGTGCGAAAGTCCTGTCTTTTTTTTTAGACAGAAAGTCATAAATTTTTAACAAATATGGTGAAACGAAAAAAAAATTGTTATTTCCAGCGGCTCAAAAATTTCTGATAGCTGTCTGTGTAAACGTTATTTAAAAAAAACCGTGTTTCGAGGGTCGTAAAAGAAAAAAAAGTAAAAGTACCACCACCACTACGAAGAGAATTTCGCGTGGCAAAAAATTGTGTAATCCTCTTAGGACGCACGGCGAAAGCTGAAAAATTGGAGGGGGATGAAAATACTTTCTGAAAAGCCAGATCGAGTCAACATGAGGTACCGAGAGAAATATAAAAATGGCGAATCCATTCGTGTATGCATATGTAATATATATATATATATATATATATTCGACACGTAAATAAAAACTAAAGTGCGCTTCCTTTCACAAGCAAAGTCCATAGCTCTAACTGAAAATAATTAGAGGAATACCTACTTGGTCCGATTCTCCTTATAGCTATACATTCCCTCCCCCATAGCCCTGGAACTCGCAATTACAAATATTGCAGGTTCAGGTTTTGCTTAGGAAAAAGTCCGAGCACGTGCATTAATGGGTTTCATAAAATTTTATACGGTTGCACTGAGGGGTTACGCAATAGTTAAATACACGAGCATTTATGCTTAAAGTAAATGCAGCATATAGATATACACATGTATCTGTCAAGGTATAGACGCAAGTTATATATATATATATATATATATATATACACAGCCACTGATAATGAGACGAGAGAGACGCGCCTAGCAGAATATACGAGTAAATATATTCCGTAAAGGCGCGTTTACACGAAGCGCCCGAGGACAATGATATTTGCGAAGTTTCAAGAGAGCGTCAAGAACGATAAAAGCTGTCAGGAATACCTCGCATATTTCAACATGGAAACGTCGTCTTATTATAACATTCCACCGTGACGATCGCTGCGATGAAAATTCGCCTTGAATTGCGAATACACGCACGAAGATCCACCAAGTCTTAATTTACATACCGAAAGCAGTACTTTGTAAAGCAGAACCCTTTTTTTGCTTTTATTAAATTTTTTGAAAAAAATCACATATTCGTTTGATAACGTTACGATGATGGACGACACTGTCCGGTACAGCGCACGCATTTATATCAAAGCTTAAGTGTAGCTCATTGGTTAAGTGGATCTCACGCGTCGTTGGCGCATCCTCATATGTGTCATATGATATATATGTATACATAACTGTACCAAATAGCCATGTACTATATAAACTATGATACGAATGCACTAAGGGCATTAGTCGCGGCCGCTCAATTATGTCCTCCGGAAATTATATTAACACTCATTAACATTCCGGAAATGATTTGCTCACGAGGGAGATCAGGGCGCCATGTCTAACGGGGAGCAAATTTATTAAATCCCATTAGGAGTGGCTGTGTAAGAGATGGGTGTGGCACTCGGAAACGTCAGATTATTTCGTTCTATTTCTTTTTTTTATTATCCTCTTATCTACTACTCGGCTGTCTGTCGCGAGTCCCTTTTGAATTTCCCGCGCAATTTTCCCACGAGTACACCCTATACGCAGGTACCTACCGCTGTCCGTAGCTACGCGAAAACGAGTAGACGCGAAAATCAGTGGAATTCCCAGGACGACGAAGGCGGCCAGACACGATTAAACGTACTTTGCGAAAAGTCCATTACGATAATCTAGATCCAATTTTACGTAACGCCGCGTCTGGGATACTCAGGATCATCCTTACGCGGGAGTCCAGAACCTTCTAGAAGTTCGACGCGCGATATATCGAGCCACTTGACAGGCGGCGCTTGAGATATCGAAAATTGTATAGAAAAGAGAAAAATTCCAAAAAGATATTTTGACAAAGATATAATGAAAAAAAATATCAGGAGAAAAATACGAAAAAAAAAGTTTTCGAAAATTTCATCCTGCCTGAATATACCTATATGTATACACGTTTCATAGGAAGCACATCCGGTCATGTGTGGAACGAATACGTGGGGAGAGCGAAGTGAATGATAGCCAGGATGCTATTCATGCTCTCGTCCATTGGCAGGTGCGGGGTATACCGGCTAATCCGATAATCTGCCCGTTCGGTCCATTGGCCCAGCATCCATGATAGTATACACACATCCGGGGAATTTCATTGGAAACGACTTTGGGGAGTAGCATCGTACACAAAACTCTATTAGACTGGATATCTGATATCTGCGCGCTATAATCACCTAATGCAATCATTTTATAATAGCTTTTTGATATATCGTTAAGACTATCATGCGACACATATATATGTATGTATGTAGATCTGGGTCGAGTATCGTCTAATATTCCTATTCTAATCCGATCTAACCCGATCTAATCCCATAATCCAAGCAGTTCCCATACAGTACAATTCTGATCTGGTCTACAGCTAACCTAACCATACCTTATCCTATCAAATTTGGTCAGTCTATTGCCCACGTATTATACCATACGCAGACATGCTGTGAATATGCCGATTTCAAATCCTCCCCTAGGATTAGACAAGGCCTTAATTCCCATATCTAGTATTACGCTGCCATAGTAGCTACTAGATTTAGTATCCAGACAATACTTGGATACCGTCGTTTACTTTGATAAGACCCACGAGTTAATCGGAAGTTTCAGTCCAGAACTCTCTGTATCAGCAACGCGGAGAATCCACGAAGAAGCTGTTCTACGTGGTACATAGCTATATCTACTGGGGTAGACATTAAAGATTAAAAACCAGGATATATCTATAGAGATATAATTATAAAATATGATCAAGGTAAATCTGACGTATTACGAGTAAAATTTATTTTTTTAATGGCAATTCCAAATAAAATTACGAAGCAAATTATTATAGTCCCAGATTTGAATCTTCCAATAAGCTCAACGAAGACAGTCGATATTTACCCGGTAATCCAATCGTTATCATCCTTTACCTCGATACCAGGAAATTTTACAATTTCACAATAATTATCTTGTCACGTTTTTTTTTTGAATTTATTATTCACCTTTATACAGCACTTTACTATACCTGTATACTATCGATCTATCCCCGTATAATTAGTATCCCACAGCGCCATTGTACCGTAGATCAGTATACACGTTCGAAAATGTCTCTATATAGGTATATTGGCAAGTCTAACATTGCGAATCGGATGCTGAAACCCATCGGATGCTCGTGGTCAACCCATGAGTAACATGGACATTCAATATCGCACTTACCGTGATTCGCGCGACCGTAATCTGAGACGGATAGATCCCTCATGTGGTTTCAAGATCTATGAATGACAGATGACGTATTGTCATTTGTAATATGAGAAATACAGTTACAGGGACGATCTATAAAAAGCGAACGACCGGGAGCGTTAATAATAAGAGATAAATAGACCGCGGTGTCGCGAATGTCACTCGTGAGTCTCTCGAGAAATACTGTCTTTTTGCAATGATTATTATTAGAGAAAATATTTGTATACGAAATAACAAGAATTTTATTTAACCTCGCCGGCTGGAGAGAACCTTATAAACTTTCGAGATAAGGATTCCCTGCTCTTATCAAAGTTTGCTCTCGAGCATTATAATTAATTTCGAATAACACGAGAGCATTATAATTATTTATAATAACAAGAGGAAACCTACAGTTAGACAAAACTCGATATACCCATTAGAGTGGGTAAACTTTCCTAACCCGTAGTGGGTGTATATACATGTATATACGTCTTGAATACTGTTTTCAGAATGTCTGCCATAGAAGCTTCCTTTACTACTAGCACGTCCATCCACAAATTCGCAATATCATCACTCACCATGAAAACTCCAAATCCCCAAGTCCATTCGTGAATATACACACAGGTGCGTATATATATATATATACACACGAACATTTACAATCTTAAGGGTGAATACAACCCTAATTCACCTTACTACCTATCGGAGGGTTACAGGTTCCCAAGCACTTTGCACCTGCCTTCGTGTAATCTAATTAGATAAAACTAGATTATCCAGCAGACTTTAACAAGCTCATAGACAAGGCGTATATCCCACAGGACCGGTGAGCATTAGGTTCACTGAGAGTACCATCCGATGCAAAAGTTTAATTTTCCTTTTTTTTCCGCACTGAATATTAAATTTTTTAAATATTCATCAAAGTACTATTATGAGCTACTTTACCTAAAAAACAAATTTTAACTGCAATCTCAGCTTCCCAACCGATCGAAACGACAAACTCTTTCGGCATTGATTTCAATGAATCCTTTCACTCCAACGGGATCCCTTGGCAGCACTATTCTCAGCACTCAGCGCAGCCCAACGGTGATGCTCCCCAGCCCTGAGGGGTGGCCCCTCCTTATCCAAGATTCCCCAACGTTTCTCCATTCGGGCTCCTGAGAAATTGCCTGTTCGCGCCCTTCCCTACCAGATCGCAAGAATTCATTTACATCCGACCGAAATTACCTCCCCTCCGTTCCCCTCGCGGCGAACGAATCAGGAAGACGGTTGCACACGAGTGAAATGCAAGACCCCTGCAGTCTGGATTAACCTAGAATTTCCAATTTGCCGACCTAACCTCGCGTCACTACGAACGAACGGGACACTCGAAAATTTAAAAGTACCAATAAGAGCTCGAGTACCTGAACGATAAGCTGATAAGAGATTCCACGAAATTAACTCGGATATTAAATTACATAATATTACGAACCATCCTCGTTGTCGATAAGGATTTCGTTCTACTTCAACTATTATATATTATGGCGAATCTATTTTAGGGCACTTCGTGAAAACACTGCAGCTACATGAGCAAGATCGAAGGACCGTCATAATTTTATCGAAGATCCTGGATTTAATACGGCGATAAAGCAGCGATGAAAAAAAAGTCTTTTTTCTTAGGTATCACACTTTTTTTACTTTATGACCAAAATTGGAAACTTATACGGTAATATTTTTTTTTCTGTATCGCTTCCAGCGGTCCTGCGGGGGATGCTGGAGATCTTACGGAGACGAATAACCTCCCCTTCGATTAACGATGGCGATACCCTTTTGCCTCGGGGGTTCACCCCACCACCCGGTGAAGACTGTGCAGGGATTAAAGGACTACGGCATCAGGGCTCGTTAATTCAAATTTGTTAAGATCGACTTGTTCAACCCCTTGATTTAAAGACTAATCAACCCTTCCCTAGCATTCTCTGCCCTAACTTCTGGATGGCAGATTATTTAAACGTTCTGTATATATATTTTTTTTTAGACAGCCACAAAAATATTTTACAGTCGTAATGCGTGAAAAAATTTTGTGGAATGACGTCATCGATCCACGTTCCTTTTTTTTTCAAAAAAAAAAAACATTTCGAGTCTACCGAGCGAATCACAGGAAATACGGTAGAGTCCAGAAGAGAAATTGAATTTCCATTGATCGAAATTTCCTTCCAGATTTTCTCCTCTTTCTCCCCCCCACTCTCTCTCTCCTTCGTCCGTTTCTACTTACTCACGTTTCTCCGTTCATCCGTCCGCCTGGATGCTCTCTCGGCCCTCGATAAAACATTCCCCAGAGTTTTATCGAAGCTTCGGTCTCGACATGGGGACAAAAGGATCCACGGGCGAGTCTCTTGCCTCGACGACCCTCCAGTGAGATAAACGAGAGCAACTACGTATATATAGAGCGCCTATCGTGTAAACGAGAAAATAGCGTCGACTGTTTTCCCCTCTCGATAAAGATTGGGAGGAATCTTAGAAAAAAGTTATCTTTACGATTCCAAAATGAAAGATTAAAATTACCAAATTTCGCATCATGACTGGCGAGTGAAAATTATTCGGGAAAGTTACAGAGGGGTGGTTTTTTTTTCATTGGCACACAACGCATTGGGCTTATCGAGAGAAAGGGGTTGATACGTAACAAATTAAACTCGCGGCACCCCTTGGGATTATGTATTGTTAGAGGGATGAAGGTGAGACGAAAAAAAAAACATGTACTAAAGAGAAGGTAAAAACAACAAGAGTGGGAGAAAAGTGCACGGTTCAGTCTTGCGATGAACGGCTGCTGGGTCCAGATGGAAGGTTAACGGGCCGGCAGAAAGGTGCCAGGGATGAAAACTGCTACTGGGGAGGGTGTGAGAAAATGTTGGTATTGTTGTACCACACGTTAGACGAGGAAGGAGGGGTGCGAGGTGGCAGGGGTGGCAGGGGGTTAAAGTGCGCGAAAGGGCTTCAAACAAAGGAGGGTCGTTAGAAACAAGTGGCGTCGATTAAAAATCCCGACAACACTCGTCGCGACGCATTGACGAACACGCCAGGCCGCTTACTACTAGCGCTTTATTTTCACCTGGTGGCTGTTGAAGGAACCACGATAACCAACGGTATATCTATTGCAGAGATATTTCAGTGTGGTACATGGTCGGTTGTATGGGGGAAAAATGAAAATAGAAATTGGCCTTAAAAAATTATTTGGATCGATCTAGCATGACGTCGCGTTTCTGAATTAAAATGCAAAATTTTTTTCCTTCTGACTCTAAAGTTTCACCCAATTGCAGGAAATTTCTGCGACCTACATCAACGGATACTCTTGGGTCTCTGTTGTTGTTATTATTATGACTATAATCATCAGGAAAGCAAAGCTCCGACGGCGCCGTACGGCCGTAGGGTGTTCAGGCTCGGTAGGTTGGTTGCCATGGCGATGAACAGAGAACGGGCTGCAGGTTGGAATCCTCCATCGTCACTTTTTCACGTTCTCCGCTTTCCTTCCCTTTACGTTACCCCGCAGCTCAGCCGACCCTCACCAATCGCTCTCTCTCTTTGTCTTCGCCTGCCACATTCATGATTTTCTCTCCTTCTCTTTCCCATTGGCTCAGAGTGCTACTCGCTTTATCTCCCCTCTCACCCCTCGACGCCCGGGCTGCCGCCGGAGGCTCCTCCGGGTGAAAACTGGTATTCGGAAAAGCGCGACTAAAAACGCAGTCCTGACTGTCCGTTACGTCAGACGAGTGTACCACCCGATCCTTTTACGTGGGATCCCGTAATGAGAGACAGGACCCGACAGTGCTGTGCTTGTTAAAAACTAATTACTTTCGCAGAATGAACGTGCTTTCGACTGCCCCGGCCGTTCCGAGAATCCCCCCCCGGCGCCCCCCCCGGCAAAAAGGACAAAAAGGGACGGACAAGCCGCAAGGACGAAAAACAATGGGAACACAGAAGTGGACGGGGAATAACGGAAGTCTTGATTATGAATACAAACGAACAATAAAAAAACAATTTGTTCTTTTCTCTGAGTAAAAAAAATTTTCATTCATTTTTTTTAACGCTGGTTATCTTAACAAATTTACATAAGCATAATTCGTGGATCAATAATTTGTCTTAGAGCACGTGGCACTGACCACGTGCTTCTGTTGACCACATGCAATATATATATATATATATATATATACATATATTGCACGGAAGACCACAGACTAATAAATACTGAGATAGGAAACGTCATCGAAATAAAGCCAATGGTAAGATAGTCGCCAACGTGTTAAAATCATTGAGCATTTTCTCACGATGGCAGACTGCACGAAGAAAAAGAGAAGACGTAGGGTATATGAAAATAAAAAAAGGAAAACGATTCTCCCACGTTAGAAAAGCACGGAGCGAGAATCGATTATATACGAGCATCACGAGGCAGTTTATATACGGCAGCCCGATAACCCACGAGTATCCTATACGTGCATTCGCGACACGACGCTACGTTCCCGGAAGCGCAAGAATGAAGCGTTACGCGCCAAGACAAAGGGCAGAGCAAAGATAAGACCAGCGGGAAAGAGATAAAAAGAGACGGCGCCGTTCGATATCAAAGAGATACAGAAAGCGAGACGACGCGTCTGACGTCTATAACGTGGCAGTTAAGAACTTGCGGTAGCGACGGTGGCGCCATCGGTTCTGTCAAAACAAACTAAAGTCCAATTTCCATGACGGTCGGAGCAAGTCAACAAGGCATTTTTCTTGGAACAACGACCAAAAAAATGAGGATCGTTCGTAATCGCTCTTAAAAATATTCCTCGTTCGACGTTTTATCGAAAAAAAGTTTTTTTTAAACAGGTAAAAAAATAAAGCTTGCGGGATATCACGTTATTATTCCCGATGTACATTGATCACCACAAAAGCTTTGGTTTGACGATTAATCAACGTTGACGCCCACGACGTTGACGTTCACAAAAGCCTCCTCTCTAAAGTCCCCGTCACTGCCATGGGCTCTTCTACTGCTGTTGGCACTACTGGTAGCAGCCCATCTCCACTCTTCTTCTATTCTGGCCTTCGCCGGGTCCTGGTATACCGATCCCTCCCCCCTGTCCCCTCGTCCCTTAACAAAACACGTGTCACTGCGTTAAGTTGGCGACACTGCTCGTTAATCACACGACATTATACATGATGGATTAAAAACTTCTCTCCTACCGTCGCACACACTGTACTCTTCTTGCTTTCTCTCTTTCTCCCTTCACTTTCTTTCTATCTAACTTCGAGCAGACTAAGCTCCTGCTTTCCACACCATTAATGCTCATTGTAATAACTGCCGTGGAGCGTCAATCGTCTATTTCTACGTTCTTCTTGACCGATTAATAAATTGGGAGTACTCACCGGAAGTGGTGCAGCTGATCCGTCAAGGCCGAGAACTGCATCGGGGGGGCACTATGGCACGGCACTGCACTTCCGGAACACTCACAGAAAATTCATAGAATTTCCTGAATTTCGCGAGAACCACAAGAGCGAGAACTTGTTACTCCGTATCGAAACCAAAAGTTACGTACAGATTCGCTAAGGAACGCTCTCGATTTGGTTTAAAGGGACGAATCGAGGGAGATGGAAGAGTTATCGGCTATAAGGATCTCGACCAATCAGAATTATTAGTTCTCGAATTTGGCTATTTTGTCAAAGCAGTCTGTCTCGGGGCACCGACCGGGGTGTCACGGGCTGCCTCGCGCTCCCGTGCTATCTGTTTATAGTTTTTCTAGCCGTGTTTCGATACGGTATAGAAAGTTCTCGCTCGTGTAGTTCTCAAGTTGCTCTCGCGATATCCAGGAAATTCTGTGAATTTTCTGTGCGTGTTCCGGAAGTGCAGTGCCGTGCCCTAGTGCCCCCCCGATGCAGTTCTCTACCTTCACGGATCAGCTGCACCAGCTCCGGTGAGTACACCCAATTTATTATTTGGTGAAGGGATTTCGATTTGATATTTCAGATTCGTTCTGTTACATTCTCGATCCGTCGCTCTCTGTCTCTCGCACTAATTGCCTGACTCTTACTCCGACCCTCTCTCTCAATCTGCCCATATTCGCTGTCTCTCTCGCACCTCACTGATAAGAAAACGCACTCTTGACCATCTTGACAGTCGTATAATATTTAGGAGCCATCCCGTCGTCGATTACCTCAACCATAAAAATTCGGCCAACCGACTCGGCGTCCTATAAATGAAAACGTCTATCGGGAGACGCTCGTCGCCGCGATCCTCCCTTCTCGAGTAATAAATGGCCGCGATGAATAATAACGGGTTATTGAAAGAAAATTCCGGAGATATGAAAGAGTTTGAAACTCGAGGCATTAGCCCAGTTTCAGAGGCTAAAGTGCTACGGGAAGTAAAAACCAGCCCCATATTATATATACCCCCTATATAAGTTCGAACCACTGTTACCACGACAACCAATAGAAAAAGATCCTTTAATCAAATGGCAATTTCCTTATCAAAGCATAAAGACTCTATACAGACACGAAACCGACATACCTTATACAGACTGCTATTATACCTGAATTCCCTATTTCGAGATATCCGTGTAAAACAGAAATTTCTACTTAATTTTTTTTTCAAAAATATACATTATCATCCCTATAAAAAAAGTTTTTTGTTTGGCATTTTTACGAGCCTATCAAGACCCACCAGTGCTTTCTGCTTCCTTAATATTTTAACACAGGACTGGGCACGGAGCCCACTGTACTAAAAACTATAATATAGTAGAGAGTACATGTGTATATATATAATGCGAAGATTATAAGATAATCCTGGCTACCCATCCAAACCACATGTTATAATTCACATATGCACACTCTACCGTATTACGTATACCTACAGAAGTCATCTGCGACATACTGTATCCGTACGAAGACACAACAAAGGCAAATGCATTATATGAAAATTACCAGGGACTTATCGTTCTCCAATCACAGTTCACTCGTTAACAATGGTACTCCCGGCAGACGTAAGCTAACTGGCTCAAAGCCATTAAATAGAAGAGGAGTCGAGCTAACTTCAAAAGTTTCCCAGCCGTCCGCGACGTCTCGTTAAGGCTGACGAGTCGACACAAGTAAAGCCAAGTCGACCGAGACGCCGGGAACTCTAGGAGAGTCAGCACTAGAGCACAGGGTCCTACGCGCGAGTCAGCCGTATACCTGGTACATTATTCATGCCTACAAATGAGCCAGTGAGCGCGCGAAATTAGAGGAGGAATGTATAGCGGAGCATAGAAGAAAATGCTAGAATTATTCAAATCAGTAAAATATTTGCCGAATGCAAACGCGCCTTGTTTTTTTTGTTCGTTCGTGTCTGAGGAACTCCTACGTATGTACGTACTCGATTACTTGCTTTGTATATCGTATATTATTTACCCTGTGACGCTTTGCGTAAGAAGAGCCCACTCGTTTGTGCTCGTACGGCCTCCGCTGTCTGTGTGGAATTTTATTTTTATTTTCTCCCGTCGGCCGCCATTCTTCCCGTCGCGACTCCGTCAGACGCTCATTTGAATTTTCGATAGTCGTTTGCCTGCGACAGTTCGCCAAGAGCTCAAACAATCTCCTTCCTTCCACTCTTGGACTACTCGGAATCCCCCGGCAGGGTTTCTCAACCTTGTCGACTACGAGTTTCATTTGTAAGAAAGTTTGACCGTTGAACGTGGGTGCATGACGCGTCGTTTCAGGTAGGAGAACCTCAGCTTCCAATTTCATATGAAATTCAGCGAGTTATTGGCTGGAAGTAATCATAAAGGAGACTTCATCGATATTTCTCTTACTTCGGTGCTTTTGGAACGCTTTCAAGATGGAGTAACTGCCCGCGGGATTTGAAAGAGGTAGGGTGTAGAAACTTTTTTTTAAACTGTTTTTGCCGTCGGACAATTTTTTATCGCGGTTACCGATAGATTGTTTTTTGGCTTTGAGTAATGGTTGTTTGCTTGTTCGCTCCTGGTCGGAGGGGACCGAACTGCTTGTTACATTTTCAAGATGGCTTACCTTGTTCGGATATCCGTTGTAGCGGAGAAGTTTCTTGCAGCACTTGCCACGGTTCTCGTAGTAGAACATCTGGACCATCTCGGCGTGATCCGTCGCGGCACTTACGGTAAATGGACCACCGGAATTGTTGAGATTTGGGGCTTGCGGGGGCGGCGACTCCCGGCGCCCTAGCGGCACGCACGGGCACCACCCCGAGACCATCACACGGGCCCTGATGCCCGCAATTTGAAAACACACTGCCCCGATCTTCGGATGCTGCACTCACAGTCACTTCCCGTGAGGAATCGATTGCGTCATGGCTCACACTCGCGGGCTTATGAATACTGGACTATTGATTTTTGTATTTTTAAGGGGTTTTTTTATTTTTTTTTTTCGTCTCTATCACGGAGACCCGTCTTGACAATTTTTTATATTTTTCCTTAATTTTTCAGAGTGATTTTTCGGCTTTTTAATTTTTGTCTTTGGTGGTTTCTTTGGATTGATTACGGGTGCTTTAATTTTTTTTTATTAGTGGCAGTACTTGATTTTCAAATTTCTTTTTTTAATCGTTGACTTGCTTCTTTGTTAAATTTCGTTCATGGTGTCGCTGACTCGTATTCGTGGGCTGTCTGTAATTATTTTTTGTTTTTGAAAAATTCAAATTTTTTTCATACTTGGTATATGAGATTTTGGATTATATGATGATTGGATACTCTTATTTGTTTTTTTTTAATATCTGGGAAATTCTGTAAAAAATGGTGTGACAGTAATACTTTTCAAAAACTTGTACAAGATTAATGTATAAAAAAACAGTGTAACGCGAATATAAGATGGTAATAGGCTCTGTTACCCTACCAGAGTGATTAGCCAATCGTGCGATACCGATTGAAATTAACGACCTCGCGGCCAAGTAACGATCGCGTATTTCGAGTTTTTCGACGAAAATAAATAACAGTCACGGCAGCCAAAAACAAATGGCGTTCCGTGAAGCAAATACCGAAGACTTTATTTCCTGCCTCGTACGATCGCAAGGAGTCAATTAAAATCGTGAATTCCAAAGTTTATCGGATACTACAGAAAGGGACACAAGCATTGTCGTACGATGCAGCATCCACGAGATTCCAGAGAGATGAAGAAAAAAAATACACATTGCCAATCTGATAACGTAGCTAAATAAAGCCCTTTATTCTTTTTTCAAACTCCCGTGAGAATTGCCTGACGATAAATCAATTGAATATAAAGGATCTTCCACAAAATAAAATAAAAATTCTCTCTGCTATCAATTACTTACCATTTTATATAAAAATTGAAAAAAAATTGAAACAAAATCTAATGAAAAAAAAAATCAACGTACCGGAAATGCTAAAAAATTCATAATGTTTTTCTCAATTATAAGCCAGCAAATTAAAGCTGACGAGCAAAGCGTGCAAAATGGAATAAAGTCCGATTACACGTTTAGTTAAACGTTTCTTTATTTCTTTTTCTTTACGTTTTGCCACTGACAATATCCAAGACTCCCGTTTCGTACGGGGTTAATTTCATCCCGAAAGCGGATTTAATCAAATCCAAATAGCTCGTCGAGGTTATTCGTCTGAGTAAAAGAGCTTTTGGACAGTTAGGTTAGGTTGGCTCACGGGAAGAGAAGCAATTGAGAAAGGAAGAAAAGTAAAGGAAGGGAAAAAGAAATCTTAAAAGACCAAAAGATCCAATTCTATCTTTTAAATCGCTTTAACGATATTTCAAGTTTAGGTTACCGAATTTTTTTCCTTTTCCTTTTCGTTCGCCCACTCGATTCAAGATTTTCCTTCCAGCCGCGTCCCCTGTAATTTCCAAATATCCCATCCGATACGTATCTATGTTTAAAGGTCCGTTTACACGTGCACCAGACGCCGTTCGGTACGAGCAGTGAAAATAAATTTGAAAAATTCTAGAAACTTGGTGAGTAACGAAAACGTGTTTTTCAAAGCGCCGTACAATAACATGCATAGAACGCAGTAAATTTGAACTACGAGAATCAGGTAACTTAACGATATCCATAACGTTGAAATTGGAAATTTTACTGTATTTTTTTCATGGCCAAATTTTTTTAACATTTCGTATTTCCACAACGCGTCGTTTACTTACGGTTAACTCTCTTTTTCGCGAGAACCACGTTTCCCAAAATAAATATTAAACTGGCCAACTTTTCTTTTCCACCCCACTAATTTGACCGGTCATAAGAGAGAAGAAGAGTTGCCATTTTTATTTTGCAACTAACCGGAGTTCTTAGCGCGCTCATTAACCTCGTGCATCTCGTACCTAACTAATTTACTCGAAGGAGCCCTTAAGTAATTTCGGGGCCATGCTCGAAACTCCTAACTCCTGGAAAAGCCGCTCATTAGCTAAGCGCCCTGTTACGGAAATCGCGGAGATTTTACATCCTAGACAGCCAGGATCGACAACCTGACGCGAAGAGATATTCTGGGTTCGGATAAATAGAGGGGAATTTATAGGCCGTAAAAGTCGATTCCAAGCATGAGCGCACCGCTACTAGAAACGTTTGAGAATTTACCAGATTTAGCAGAGAACAAAAAACTCAAACAGAAGCATTAATTGCAGTTGCCAAGTTCAATCAATATCGATAAAAAAAACTATCCAAAAATCTATAGGGAATTGGTAAATACACGCTTATATATATATAGTTACGTACGCCAAAAAACAGCCATGGCAATTCATCCAACCAAATTTTTGCAAACGGCATTAGAAGATGGAAAATTTTGAAACGCACAAAAGAAGGTCTGGATCAGATTGTAAACAAAGCCAAATTTTTGTAAGCCTTGCGCAACTATTCCCATCCTCCTCTCTCTCTACTCGTTCTCGACGTCTATCAATCTAGATAAAAATCGTAGACATAACAATAAAGCTATAGATAAAGCGTGAACGTTGACATTCGGTAAGCGACCTAAGCGACTCCAAGCACTGTTTGATTTGACGAAGTAAAAATATTCGATCGGCACTGATTAAATAACTTCAGCGATTCCACTCACGAATTTCACGCATAGACTCACGTAGGAGAACGGATGGTTCCCTCGGGCAGCTTCCGGTTTAACGCACATCCGCCTGCATGACCGAGTGCCTGTCTCTTTCCCTTACTAGGGCCTAGATTCAATCAACTTAATTTTATCACGAAGGAACGACGCGATTTCACTGACACCAATTTTTACGTGAATTTTCACCACTAGGAATGAAGAAAATATTTGATATTTCTTTTTTCTTTAACACGTTTTCGACATTAATCGCGTTGCAATTTGAATCAGCATTGAATCGCGCCATTTTCAAAGACCATTTCACTACCGCCACTAGTCTGCTTCGATCGAGTAATCAAACCGTCGCTTGAAGTGGCACGTGTCTGTAAACTGAATTCTGGTAGTTCATAAAGCTCGTGCACTGAACATAAACAAAGGGCTATGCTGCCAGTGTTACCTACTCAATAAAACTAACTAACGGTTTGCCGACAAACCTAACGACGCGTCTGTCCCTATGTTTCCCCGTTTCGATATACAAAGCCAGTGTCCTGTTATAAAAGTCAGTCCGCTGATGTAAATTTCCGTCATTAAATTTCTATTTCACACAGTAATTAACGTAAAACCTACAGTGCGTTCTCTCGGTGAACTTTGAAAAAAATTATTTTTTACCTCTCAGTTGACAAATAAAAATGCTCTGCAGTTCATCCAGATTCCTGAAACTAACGCATTGCGAAAAAAATTAAATGCTGACGCATCCGTTCCACCTTTTTCAATGTTAAAACTAGTTTTTCTTTCACACCGTGTAAACGTTCGCGAATCCATGTCGCGAATTTACCTCTGGATATCTGTACACGAAAAAGATTTTTACGCTTTTTTTTCCTACTCAAAAATTCAACGTGTTACCCGTACACAAAGCACAGAGTGCATTTTGCTCTGGTTACGCGAAACTTCGAGGCAGCGAGTTAAACTTTATCGCCATACTGACGCTCTTACTCGCGTTCTAGTTAGATGCATAGTTACCAACTACAGAATGACACATAGCACAGCCAAAAGTTACGTACTTGTACCTAACTTCAAGCGTAAGAAATAAATACCCGTCACTTGAGATACGTCGCGAGTCTTGATTCTTTAATTTCCTCTCAAAATTTTTTGCCTGTCTAAATAAATCATATTCACCTCATCTTGAATCTTTAGCAATATTCGAACAGACGTATTGTCACTTTAAAACCAGTTGACATTTGACAGTCTTAAATCATACAGTTGTAAGATGTAAAACGTGAAATGATGAGGTAAAACGATGCAATTCTTTTTAAAAAAATTATTAAGCTCAGATAAAACTTCTCCATCGGTTAAAAAATAACGGAGTGTTGAGCGAACGATTTCTTTCGGATGAAATTGTCAAAATTGCCTTCATTTATAAATCCACGCAGGACTAAATTTCCGATTCTGTAATCGCAGTGTCGCACTATCGCCAACGAGCATACATCTAGCTGATAATGGTAAATGCACCGTTCCGATGATCACTATAAAACGTTCGATTCATCACAGAATACATATCACTGGTCCATTTGCATCGACTGCACAGTCTTCTAAACGTCTCGAGCGAATTTTCCAAAGGCAAAATTCAGTAACGAAATTTTGTTCTCGAAACATCCACAATAAAAGGACAGCAAGCAATGATTAACCTAAGGTAGGATAAAAACATTTACAATTAAGAGTATCCACTTTCAAAGATCCATTCGTCTCAATTCAACGATAAAAGTCCTATCTTCAATGCGAAAGCAACAAATTTAGGACTAATCGACAAACACTTGCCCTTGCGCGTAATGTAAATTGAAAATGACGAAACGAGGAGACACGAATCTCGCTAATGTCAATTCTCATCGAACGATACGTGGGACGCGTACTAAACTACCGAGCGTCGCGACGTCACGACCGCTTCGTACAAGAGCGCCGGCCGTACTGACGTCTCAGGCGTTCTAGCAGCCCCGAAAACCCTCAAGCCTGGTACGCGGCTTCACCGACTGCGAGATGCCGGGATGTCAGATGACGCTTTGTCGCTACACTCAGCGATACTCGGCAGCTACATGTGGATTCGTTCTGCGCATGCGCACTAATAAATCTCTCACAACGAACTCGGCAAGTACGGCCTACGCTGTATTCCCTACTCCATGGTCTTACGGAACAGCCGCTTTACTCGCTTTACCGTCCAGCAGGACGACTCTGGCCAAGGGAGAGGATTATATATCCCGAGTAAAGAAAAATGACCAGGGGATGTGGGCTCCCTTTGCTTCTTCTTTTTTATATCTTCTTATTTCAGGGCTTGCTACCGATACCACGGTGACTGTATCTCATTTCAGAACGGTACCCTCTGGCACTCAATAGAGAAAACTGTTTCGCTCGGATGACTTAACGTTTGATTTTCTTTATTGGACATATATACGGGCACGGTGAATATATAGATATACAAATTGTGAGTATATTAATATAATTTATATGACTTTTTATTACATCGATATAACTGTTTATGCTTTTTCAAAATTATTCATTCACGTTCGACCAGTTCACATAGACATAATATACGTACAGTGACATTAATTCTTTTTTATACACTGGCCACACTGCATTGCTGTACTCCAATGAAAACAGCAAAAGAGCAGGCGTTGCCACGAAGATATAAATAAAGGAAAGGAATGGCGACGCCAAGTCCACGATGTGGATTAGGGTGGACGGCAGTTGGGTTAAAGGCCTTGAGGGATGATAATATCGAAAGGCAGAGGAGGAGAGCGGAAGTCGCTCCGGATATCGAATCCTCTACTCACTCTACAACTTCTACGCTTTCAATCTTCTTGCTTCGCCTCCTTGAGCATCCTTTACCTACTTCCCATTCTTCTTCCTGTCTTTCTTATATTTTTTGGTTTTCTTTAAAGGCATCTCACTCGCTCCCACTGCGACTCGTATTCGTATATCAAATGTCAATGGTAAATCTACATAGAAAACTTCCTATACCGTTTATGAATGTCAGAACGCTCCGAGTCGATCGGATGGTGAATGAAAAAAATAAATAAAACCGAAAAAAAATAAAAATTCGAAAAGTCATATTTAACCGGTAACACGTTATTGATATTGTCGTTTTATAATATAAAATTCTAACTGATGATACTCGATTCGATGATTTACGCATGTCCTCGTATCTTCTTCTATCGAAATGGCGAATTGGCCAGGAATATTTGTCACTTTGGAAATATGAGAGGTTGCGTGCAGATGTCGAAGAATGAGGCCTTCCTAAATCTCATTCGTAAATCTGCAGGAGGAGTCGCGAAAGGGCTTCCCGAAGGGCCGAAGGGATATCACTGTCTATATATATATATATGTATACAGATATAGATATAGAGATACCGTACGCAATGGAAAGTGGAAGCTCCGTCAGATATGGAATAAATTTTATGACAAGACGTAGGATCTTAGCTTTGTCCAAGGTTCTCTTACGTCTCTTACTTTACTTTCTCTCTTTCTTATCTTGACTTTCTATTTCTACCCTTATCTCCTTTCGACGCTTATTCTTCAAATACTTTTTCATCCCAGTTTTTACCTCGTCTGAGAAGAAACAAAAAATACACCCACACGTCTTAAACTTTTTCGTTTTGCGGCAAGACGATGATTTTCATCTCCCGCTGAGAGCTAGAGAGGCTGGATGAAAGAAAAAGTCAGAGTACCACCTTACGAGTAGTCTTGAGCTCGGATAATTTATTTTTGATTTTCAAGAAATCAAATAAAATTTTCGTTTTTGTTGTTAACTTTTTTTTTAATCTCCAAATTCTACTAGCTGGTAATGGTATCGATGAGAAAAAAAAATTTTATGACAAATTTGGATTTTGGTAAAGGATGTCGAAGCCCAATTTTCATTTTTGTACTCATGAAAAAAATGGAGAAAAAATCGAACCCCCCAAAGATACAAGACGTCATTGCTATATTTATCCTTCCGAGTATTTCCATGCGACATCCAGGCTAATCGTGGGGTCTGGCTATTCTTGACTCTTTACCATTTTACGCCTTGAGACACCAAATTATGTCTATTTGCTGTCAACAGTCCAATAGCTCTGTATGCAGTAGATACGTACTGGAGTGATCAGACAGATACAGAGGTAAATATAAACTTCAAGTAAACTGCTCCATTTTCAATTTTCTAAGTCAGCCAGGCGGAATCGTTCGATCGTTCCTACTCGGAAGAATTATTTTCTCCCATTTTCTTTTGGTCGACTGACTTTCCACCCTCCTGAATAAGTTCGAGTCGATTAACCGGAAATACTATCGCCCGAGGATCGTTATCCTCAAAGAGACTAAGAGAAACGAAAACCTTTGACCGACCAGCAGGAATCTAAGCTCAGACTAGGTACAGTATCGTCATTCAATTACAAAGCTAACTGAGCAGCGACTCGGCCTTAATCAAGAACCCATTAAGATAAGACACGTAATTTTTATTTTCCAAAAAAATCAAATCATCCAAAATCCAAAATCCTTCATACGTACTACCACAAAGTTAGTGACATTCGTACTTGAAAAAAAAGCTCTTATCTTAACGCAGCATGTAAAGTGCCTCTAACATACACGCTATATAAGACCAGTCTGAACGTAGCTGCTGTTAGAAACCCATTATTCACTACTTTACTCAAGTACCACTCAGTACGCGTACCAGTAGATTTTTAATTCCCTAACTTTCCCACGGTCCTAAAAAAATTGAGACATTAAAATTTATTTTTGACAAATTTCATTTTTTCAATCAACACACTTTTGGATAAAATTTTCACAGGTTACATATAATCCATTTCCAACATCATCTTCGGACTAGCTGTCAGTCCATCAAAAATTACCAGGAACAATATAAATGACCTATGACACCTTCTAGAATATCATCCGAATGACGTAATTTTCATACCTAAGCACTGCTTCAATTTGAACAAAGCGTCCACAATGCATGAGGTTGCTAGGATGGAGTCCAGGGATGGTCTAGGGTGCCCTAGTACTGTGCTGCGAGTTGTACATCAGGAAGATGGGCAGACGTGGAAAGTAGTATGGAGGTTAGGTTAGGTTAGGTTAGGTTAGGTTAGGTTAGCTGAACCAGTGAGTTGTCTCACTTTCTGGCTTTCGTGCGTCTACGGAAACCCTGGGTACGTGCCTGTAGCACCCTCGACCGCACTCTTCCCCCCTTCCACCCCCCGCCACCCCTTCAGCCAGGGTAACCCACCACCAACCGTCTACCGGATCCTGATCCTCCTAACCTCAACTATCCTCCGCCACCTACCGAGCCTCCTGCAACCACGAGTGGAGTGCAAATTGCTATCAGCTCGATCGCACCACCCTCGTAGAGGACTAAGGGTGTCAACGGAAACGGATACCCTTCGCGTCTTCGTTATTTGCCAGGAGAATAAAAATGGACGCCCACCACTGTGTACCTAACAACCTATGGGGACCCCGTGGTGAATTCAGGAAATTTAGGTTAGATTTCTGCCATATCGGAACCACTGGGTATATGGAGGACGCAGGGGATGATACGGTGAATACAAATAAAACTAGATTCTAGATACGAGCGTGTCTGAAAGATATCTAGGGATATTTTACATAAAACTTGAATTACATGTCGTTTCGATATTACGTGAAGTGAGTGTATCTAATCCGAAGCGAGTGAAGTTAGCTGTAGAAGCCGCAAGTACCAGGAGTCTAAGGTTGTTTTTCAACACCTAGTCCCGTGTTGAAAATTTAAAAGCTATGTTATCTATTAATTTTGATCTGGGATCAAAGGTCATCCCCTGGCAGAGAGTGATAGGGGGTACAATCGGAAAAGAAAGTCAGGAAGGAGTTTGATTATCGGATATAAAAAGTCAGTCCAGCAACCTCAGCTGGTGACCAAGATAAAAATTCCCGAAAAATAGGGCGAGCAATATCCAGGAGTACCAATCCCATCCAGATAGCACGAAAAGGGACACGGGGTAGGTATAGTTCATAGGGATACTTGAACAATTCGCCGTACTGCGTCATCGGGAAGGACCGAGGGATGAAAATCCCTTTGATAGTATCAAGCACGGTTTCCGCCGGAAACGGGCAAAGAGAAGGAGATCGGATGGAAAAAAAAAGAAAGGGAAAAAAAAAAGAAAATTCGATTATCAAACACACCGTCCTTCAGCCAGGACCAAACGAACCGATTCGTCCAATGGCGTTTCGTTAATCGGAAAAAAAATCTCGTGGATCGTCGAAAGGAGAGGAAAAAAATAAAACCAAAAAAATCTCTATCGTTGACGTTTGGCGCTGCGCAGAAATTGAGTCGTGCGAATGGCGCTGACAGCTGGCGAAATAAAATCGCCTGAAATTATTTAAGCAGATTAATATTCCTTGGATCTGTTTTTTATTTTTTTTTTTTACCCAAGAATGGTACCCACACCCTATATCCACCTAGAAGGGTAATCCTGAATTGGATTCTTTCACTGCTCCTCAACCCCTAGGAGAATACGAGATTACGATAGGGGTGATTTTTCTCTGTGGTTTATATATCTATCTCGACCCTCTCAACCCTTGCACTCAAAAATCAACCTTAACGAACGTATTTGCATTCAATAATGGAGACCGAATGGGAGTCGTAGGTGTACTCTAATCCTCCCTCGTAAACGAGATGCAACCCTTCCCTTTAAAACAACGTTTGCCCTTCTTCATTAATAATACAACTAAAAACCACGGCGCGTCATTGTCTTGCCTTTTCTATAGGGGATGATTCACAACCCTCGTATCCTTACCTAGACTGCCCGCACTATAGGCTCAGCTTTGTTTCTACGGCTCTTTCAACCCTTCTTCGCATTCTGTATGTATATATATATATATATATTATTCTATACTCTTTTCCCTTCATCTTTTACAGCCCTGACGTTTTACCTCTCTGTCTACCCGTAATCACCCTGGAATTTTAATATTGCAAAACGTCTCGTGATATTTTTTTTTCACCGTGCCCTTTGATGGGATAAACATTTTTTAAACCTAAAAATTTTTTTATGCATGTGTTATATTATAATATTTTTTAGCGCTAATCACACTGCGATATATCTAATGACTTGTTATCTTGAGCGCTTATATGACAATTTGGTGTGATATAACTGGCTAGAATATCAGTCCAAGGTAAGACTGTGGTATTCGTATAACAGTCACAATGTCGTTCGCTATTGTAAGGTTGGCTATTTTTAGTAGTCTTGTATTGGCATACGTGAAAGTAGGTGAAAGTTTATTAATGTATGTTATTTTATAATACAATTATTAATAATTATTTTCAGGGACAGAATAATGGATATTGGTATAACGTGGAAAATCTTGATTATCTAAACGTTCAAAGTTTTGATAACGATTTTTTTAATGTCACAAGTGCATCGGATGGGTCTAAAATTATTGTCCTGCAGGATATAACGAGTGATCTGGGTCTCTCGGTAAGAATTTTGGAACGAGTTATTTTTAGAAAAAAAATTTTTTTATTGAAATTTCTCAAAATCTACACGTTCCAGATTATATATTATTTCACGAGGGATCCTGATAAACGTCGATTCGACCAGATGGATAAATCCGAAAATTTTTGTGTGTTTTTGGAAAATCAACAAAATCCGAATAATAACGATAGCATAAGACAATTCAAAATTGACAAGGTGCTGGGTTTTCAGAATATGACATGTCCGATCAGTGCGGTAAGTGACCGAGTGTACACTGAAAATCTGCGAATTTGAAAAATAACCGAAAACTCAAATTTCGTAAAATACTCAATTTATCAGTGTTTAATTTTTCAGAGAGAAATTATTGTTTTTATATATTTATATTTTTTAGGCTACTTACGATATCTCATATTATTTCCCTGGAACCATAACAGTCGGCAATCAAATATCTTGTGGGATTTTGAATTTCTTCGCCGAAATTTTTTCACCCTCAAATAACACAGTGCCAATTCTTACGTTCACAACGGTATTCGATACCGACTTAGATACGCCGTCCTGCATGGGATAAATTATGACACCAGGTATTATACTTAAAAAAATCATATACCACAGCTTCCACGTAAGCCTATAGAATTTCAAATATATAAAAAAACGAATTTATCGATTTCCTCCGTCAATACCAAAAATTCCCATAATTTCCGTTTTTTTCATTGCGTCATTTTATTTTTTTCCTCCGGTCATAGGCCGTTCAACGGAATCGCCCTAAACGCATACAACGTACGGTACAAAGA
This sequence comes from Trachelus stipa, assembly GCA_036026315.1. Taxonomy (NCBI): domain Eukaryota; kingdom Metazoa; phylum Arthropoda; class Insecta; order Hymenoptera; family Cephidae; genus Trachelus; species Trachelus stipa. The sequence goes on from JAYRCB010000813.1 coordinate 111,711, forward strand.
GAAAAAGAAAAATAAAAGATAAAAAGCACCAAACACACTGTTACGTCCGCGTGAGAAATCAGGTTTCAACTTGCGGCCCATTACTGATTCCTAAAAGGCGCAATAACGGAAACCTGGTTTATATCACATAGCAACCCTTAGGCGCGGCCATCTCGCACATGGTCACCAGATTTTGGAGAGCGAGATGAACCTCTTGA
>JAYRCB010000813.1:112007-173800 GCA_036026315.1 Trachelus stipa
CAATCCCAGGTAAAGTGCGGAAGCATTGACCTAAAATAGGGCAACATATTACGATTCGGTAAAGGCACCAGACTAGGCGATTGGCCTTCATTCTGGTTCGGATGTAACAACACAAAGCGTAACGACGAGCTTTCTCTTTGGCATGTTTCCACATTTTTCCCCAAAAATAGCGCCGAAGGACTATTTTCTGTAGGGATGAAAGAGGAGGGTGAAATTGAGTATCGTTTCGCTCGAACTCAATTTTCTTCAGGATAATTGGATATTTTATATGCGATAATTGAAGCATTTTAATTGCATTGTTTTTTTCACCCCCCTTCCCACCCACCCATTATCAACATTCGCCTCTTTTATTTCTTCTCTCACGTATTCCTCCCACGTATAATCGTACTCGTTAGCCTACCAAACACCCCTAACAGAACTACCCTTAGTACGTTAATGGGATAAACGGATATTACATAATTGACCATCCCCATACAGTAGGATTGTTTTCAATTCTCCCCATAGCCGCAATCAGCGATATACGTGTGCGAATATAATTTAGCAAACGTGAATTTAACCGCGGCCTATATGCGTGAGGATATAAATAAATGGGAAAAATTTGAAACGGCATGGCGGGAATTTTAAAATCGCTGAAATTCAATTCCTCGTAGACTCCCGAAACGAAATTTACGAATGATCAATTTTTTATCACTAAAAAATTTAAGCCGGAAGGGGATCGATGAGTTTGAAAATTTTTCGGGAATTCAAAACGTGTCTGGATTACGTATACCAGGGTGCGTCAACTTTTCTCCAGAAACGAGATCCATTGTTTGCTTATTAGATCAGACTCGGTATACTACACCCTATACCATATACACAACTACGTTAGGGTACATTCGCGTAATTGAATTTACTACGGTCCAACTGACCAGTCGCGTGTTATTAAGTCGGAGAACGTTATACCGGGTCCTTCCTATTTTACCATGCAAATTGCATAGACAATGGACTACGCTTCTGGCAACGTCCTATAGAATAGTGATAAGGATAGGGGAACGATAAGAAATTGATCCTTAAAAAAAAATTTTTTTTATCAATGTTTCACATTATCAACTTGTTTTTTTCAATGCCACTAATTACGGTCTAATTATACGACCTCTGAACCAAGTCCACACATTCGTTATCATTGTAGATACAAGGTTGGTGCTTATCATTGTTCACCGGACGTTATCAAATTCATCCCCCATGGTTACAATAAAAAATTTCAATAACGTACCTCATTACCATACGCGATAACCAATAGAATGGCAAAAAAATTTTTTTACACCAAAACAAGCCCGTTTCGAAAAAAAAAATTTACATAGGAATCCGACCCGAAAACCCCCAGTCTATAACTTTACGACCACTAATTTTGTAAATTGATAAAAAAAAAAAGGCAGAGAAGGGGAAAAATTTTTACTTGTTATGGACGACTCCAATTTAATGTTTTGCATTCTTGAGAGTATCCCCCTCCCTCCAACTTCTTTTTCCCCTTCATCTTCTTATCATCCGACCGTTCCTCCTATCCTCTTCTCTAAAATCTTCAACGAGCAGATTCTTACCTATAGTCTGTTCATGCTCGCTCAACCGCGAGATTAAGTTTTCATACATTTTGGTGAGATTTCTTTTCGTCCTTCCATTTAACTTTCGAGATTAAGCCGTAACTATACACCGCTCCGGCTAGATAAGTAAAGTGAAAAGGTACACATCCTCAACCCATTAACCAGCATCCCCCTCCAGTAGCATCCCAAGAGAAAATGTAGGGATTACAGCTGATTAGTTCTTAAGCCCTTGGAGAACGGTGCCGGGCTATCCAAAATGGTTTCACACAAATTTTGGGTAACGCTCGACGAAGGATCTGGGAGAAATGGCGGGCGTAGAATTTAATTTGGTGCGATTAAAAATGTGAGAAAGAAAATTAGATAGGTAAGAAAAAAAAGAAAAGAAATAGGTACACAAAATTTTTTAAAATCATGTACCGGGTGTCCACAAAAAATTCAGTTCGTATCGTACGTCACACAAATATCACCGAAAACGTTCAAGCCACCCGATATAATCCCAACAATAAGACCGGAGTATTCGCCTGATTTCACAGATCATTAGCAGCATCCAAACGGTATGGCAGCCCATGGGGCGTCCTAGAATTACCGCGATAGAAACACACGACTAAGGTAAACCTATTTTGGGATGATTTCGAATCGCTAGAATTTTGGTACAGGATCCTAGTGATTCTGCCGAATCGATTGGCTGTCTGTAAAAAGATAAAATTCCCTATTTTCTCACACCTACCCTTTCCTCTCTTTACTTTCCATACGTCACCGGTCCGATTCCAGAATCGTTCCTATCTCCGTAAGCTCCCTTTATTCGCTACTCCGCGTCTACGACGAACCGTTCCGTTCCGCGCGATTTATTGATCCACGCACAATTCCAACAGGACCCTATGTCTCTCTCACTCTCATGGTTAGAAACCAGTAGATTTGCTCCGTTAGGTTGGCAGCCCTGAACTAGCAGACAGCGAAGCTCCGAGCTGGACCCAAAACCAGAATCACTGTTGCAGTACATTTATATTCAAAAGTTTCGTATACCAGCTGGTTTACAGCTGTATTTACCAGCTCAATTTGAAAATCGCCGAAGGGACTGTACCACTTGGGTTGGCATCCCTTGAAATCCATTTTTTAAGTATTACGATTTTTAGTTGGCTAACTAGAAACTCCTTCAGGGATATAAATATAGATATATAAATTGGGTAAAACCTCCAGGGCATTGGGATACCGTACTGTTTATGGTACTGCCTATAGCTATTAGAAATTGTGTGAGTTATTATTTGCCATACGAAGTGGACCCCAGAGCACTTCCGTTCCGGAAGTGCTGATCGTAACTGGATATAATGTTCTATGGGTTATTATATAAGCACACGATGTTAAATAGAAGATTTTTCGTACTTCATAAGCCACACGGTAATACCCGTAAGAAAGTTCCTTACTTGCTTGAATATATATATTTATGTATATACGTGTATATATATAGGTAGGAGGTTGTAAAAAAATTGGCAAACCTTAATGAACCCATAACTCACAATTTATTCAAATGTATGCTAACTGATATTATGGCCGTTCTCTATTCAAATTGCCGCTAAATCATATCAACGAAAATTTACATGAAAAAATCTTTAATTCTCATTCTTTATTAACGGCACTGGGTATAACAGGTAGCAATTTCAAATTATGCGTCGAGCTCACTTATGCCTGGAATGAAAAAATATTTTCTTTATTACTTTCAGCCCCAAATTTAAAGACCTCCAATTTCGAGTCCTCTGTACGCTATGTATATATATTATAGTAATTGGATCAAACGTACACAATACGTGGCTGCGGGTCAAGTGGGATATTTTTTTTTTGAAAATAAAAAAAATTATTTTTAATTCCTTCAACCACTTCCGGCACTCGGATATCCCACTCGAATTCCATCGATCACTATCCTTTACCTCGATCACCACTTTGGTATCTTCTCGGAAGAATTTTTTTTTCTCTCGGCTATCCGACAAAAATATTTCTACGTGACAGAACGCTTTCAAACCTGCCTTCAGATTTTTTACGGGCTGTTTCAAATCCCGAACTCGACTTGTTATTGATATCCAATATCCGGGTCGAAGGACCAAACTGACGTTTGGCCATCAGTCAGCTGTCATCGACGTCAGTTCTGCTTACACGTGGGAAGACACTTTCAACCCTTATCCCATGCTCTGCAACCCTTAGCGCAGCTCCATAGACGTTTCTCCTGTCGATTCGATTTTTTGCGTCAATGTTTACCCGTGACTCGATTGGGCTATTGATAAAAAAAATTGAAAAATACTCACAGCATACAGACTACACGTTAAAAAAATATATACAGTCTAGACGCTCCAAGAAAATTTTTATCTCGCAAAAGCAAGACAAAAATAAAATAATATACTACCCCCCTAACAATATATTTTTCCCCGTGAAAACAATAAAGCGTCCAGTATCGTCTGTTAAAGACGAGGCGAAAAAAGAAAGCGACACGAAGAAAGTCGAAGAATAAATAGGGAGTGCTCGGAGGGAGTTGAAAAAAGAAAAGTATATAATACAACCCGTCGCATCCCCAAATCCCAGAGGCGATTTGGATTTTCGATATTGACTTGATATATGATTCGGTGCGAAACGAAGTGATTTTATTGGCGCAACAAGAATATACACAGTCAGTATATCTATACATCTGCATATATATATATATATATATACACATGTACAATGCGTTTACCAAGCTTTCTCCTTAAGACAGCACACGGAAAAAAGCCATACGTGTCACTTGGACTCCCGTCTAGATTCCCTAAGGATTATCTTCTCGAAGCGTTTCGCCCTTGTCCTACCCCCTACGTTCAGTCTTATACCGGGTAATGATTTCCGATCCACCGTAAAGTAGCTTCCATTGGAATTAAATAGCAGACGATTAAAATTACTCGAAATTGGAAGCCTTAAAAATAAATCGCATAAAAAAAGAAATTTAATTTTTTTTCGTTTCAAAAAAATTTTTCAATACCTCCTACCGAGGGCATTTAATTTTTTTTCGAATTATCACACACTGTACATTCTTTTCCTTGTATCCGTTGGTGTTCGTATTAATGGTAGATTTAAGGGAAATTATATTTAAAAATAAATCACGTACATAAGACTGGATGCTGTAAGGATTCGAAGGTGAAGATGGCCAGACGCAGCTACAGTAGATTCGTAGAAGGTTCCTAGATACGTGTATAACTTGCTGGTACCCAGTACACAGGGAACCGAGCATTGAGCACACAGTGTGCATTCAGAATCGCAGATCAAAGTTCCTAGTAACTAAGTTAAGTCCGGGATATGCCGGTTAATCTGCTCTATGCGGGCGTACAGCAATTCATTACGAACTTTGCCATAGCGTTAAAGGCGACTGTGTATACCGAAGTATACCAGTGGCACGGAGTATAGAAGATAAAAGTTAACCTAATTTAGGAAAATTTTTAGAGCACCCGATATATAGCGACAAAGCCAAAAAGTGCTTCTATCGATTTCACGATCGAACGGAGACTCACCGAGTGGTGGGTTAATGGCTAATTACATAATCAGCTGAAAATGAAGCAACGCGTTGTTGCCAAACCTACACTCATAGGTAGTTTTAACGTGGAGGGAAAATATATTTTTTATGGTGAGTGTACCGATGACGTGTTCGAGAGAGGGAGAAATGGGGAAATTTTTTCTTTGTTTATTTTCGCATGGAAAAAATATCGTCGAGGGGGTGTTTTATGAATGGCGATGGGGGGGGGGGGCGCCTCGGGACTACGACGAACTGATAATATCGCCAGACTATTGGATTTCGTCGGAATTGCAACGGATAAATTGTACCTAGGATTCTGCACAGTCGAGGAAATTAGAGAGCGATTTGTTTGGCTTGCGAATTGCTGCGATCTGGAATCTTGCCGAAAAGCACTGATAGTAGAGCAGACGGGCACGTTGATGTACTGTCAGCAAACAGGGAGCCTTGTACAGTCCTAGAGAGAAATACTGAAAAGCATAGGCAAAGAATCTCGTATACTCGGGCAATCAGCCGATTTCAAGATACCCTGAATTTTATATTTTTTAAAAATATTTTTATTTTTATTTAAATATATGTAATATATATGATACCGTGAAGACATATATATATATAGAACAAACTTCATTATAAACTTTATCCAATATCTTATAACAGCCAAGAACGTTTTATCACCTTGTTTGTCTATAAAACGACCGGTAGATAATCCTCCCTTCTTATCAGTAAAGTATTTCCAAGTAATTAAATAGTTTTTTATAACCCTACAATACCTACGTATCCGGACCGTCTTATCAATGCGAATATAATAGTTGATTCCCGCGAAAACGTACCTGCCATAAATCGCCAGAAGTGCGAAAAATGGCATTCGAAGCGCATCGTAAAGTTTCGTATCCTCTTAGGTAAAACTTGTTTCTTTTTTTTTTCACCCGTGTTCCGAGTATATTGGAAAAATCGCGAATTTCCCCCTTACTAGATTGAATCACAATACTCGCTTTTCTGCGATGAAACCCCCGATAGAGCGCAGCCCTTATTCCACGTGTGTGCCTTACGTTTCTCAAGTACACAGATAGCATTACTCGTATCCAGGGAAAGACTGTGCACGTGTAATATAGATATAGTTAGATACACACAGAAACCCCTACGCTTATGGCTTATCGTATAGCAGCAACGTCAGCGAAAGAAGATTGGCTGCCAAACTATAAGGAAGATTGCCACGCTGGGTAAACTCACGTGCAAATATGCGACGGATGATCCTGTGTGAAAAAAAAATCGAATCAACTTTTTCAAGGGTTGCTATTACAGGGGTAGATTTTTTCTTCCGGTATGTCAACACGGAATATCGCAAGAGTAGTCGATTCAAGGATTGGTACGACTGTGTTTATACGTAAATGCATGGCAGATGATAAATTTTGAAAAAAAAAAATTGCGAAGTCATGGACCATTTTCAAATTGCCTGACCGGAGACTAATAATGTCTGGTGAGCGATGGCGCCGGTGGGACCGATTCTTGGTGTTTGTGTAAGTCAAGTCGATGTAACCCGAGGGTTGTTTTTTTATTGAGGGTTATATCGTTCAGCCACAGATTTGTCAGTGGGAGGACGTAGAGTCGAAGCAAAGGCAGTGAATAAACCACCCGCTGAGATGCCGACGAAGAGCAAAGTAAGGCTGAGAGCTCGAACAGTAGGGAAATACGTTTCTTAGTGAAAAATCCTATAGTCCCTACGACTTAACTGCGTTGACGTTTCACAAATGACAGGCGTATCCTGCGCACGTGGGTCTACGGCATCGTGTTACACGTGCTAGTTGCACATGTGCTGGTAGGTGACTTTTCGACTAAGGTTCAAACAACGTTCTCGACCTGGCTGTACCCGGAAAATTCTATAGGATTTTTTTGCTGTGTTTAGCAGGTGCAGTATTGTGCTATAGTGCAGTGCTCAGTCGAGTATCTTCAGGATGCAGTTCTGAGCCTTCACGGATTCAGCTGGACCAGTTCCGGTGAGTACTCTCAATTTATTAATTGCTGGAGGAATTTCAATTTTCGATTCGTCCTTTCCAATTTCTCCATAATTTTCTCTCTGTTTCCTGCACTTTTTATCTGACCCTTACTCCGACCTGGACCTAGCAGCTTGAGGGGCAGTTGCGCTTGCTGATCTGCTTGCTTTATTAACTAGACTGTAATGCGACCAGCAGTGTTAAGGGTGGTGATTAAGGGAATTAAGGGTCTGAGTAAAAAAGTGCAGAGCTTTTTTTTTGACACCCTGAAAAAAGAGGTTACATTTTTGGGAAACCACGTGGTAATAGGGTCACGGCTTATTGGATAATAATAATGGAAAAGCCATGGGAGGTAAAGGGGATGGTTCCTTCGAGGGTTCCAAGGCTGTTCTTAAGTTCTTTCTCTTCTCGAGCCGTTATTGCTCCATCCGTTACTATTCCGGACGTAGCGCGCCGCGAGATTACCGATTTGTCAATTAGTCCTGTTAATTTATTTATTGCCAGTCCGAGATATACTCTCTCTCTCTCTTTCACTTTGGTACCTAATACCACCAGCCTCTCTCTCACTCTACACATCTTATCCCATTCTCTCATTCGCCCAGCGAAAATTCCACGTCGTTTCCACGAACCTTTAATTTAGAAAAAGGGAAGTAATATCCCGGCGTTACGCAACAGCTCCATCGAATAATTAATTCATTAATAAAAACTTTATACTCCAATAAATAACATCTACGAATCAGAAATTAATGACTAATTAATTTTTTTATAATTCTTACCCTAACACAGCATTTTCAAATTAACTTTTTTCCATCTATATTTCTGTTATACGTTTCATATACAACACCCTTTTATATAGTGTAACGTGCTTCTACAGTGTCTAACAGGTTGGCCAACTGTTAAAACTATTTTCTCAGTCGGTAAAGTTCGCCGTGATTTTAGCATAAATGGAACGACCACGTTAGCCAACTAGAGACCGATTTTGCGTTAACACGGGTTGACACTCAGTAGCCACACTAGGGGATCTATTTTTCCCAGGCCCACCGCACTCACGGCTCGCTCTGCTCTGTTCCACGGAATAATGTATCAGCACGCACCTCGGTTCGCACGGTTAGCAAATATAGTTTCGCCACTCTATTCAGTCGTGCCAACCAAACTCACGGGCAGCGGAGTGGTGGGGTGACCCTTTGGTTGGTATGAACCCAGAAGCATTTATCCGGAAAATGGTGTGTCCGTTTCACTCTGAAACGAATGAGGCCGCTTTGAGTCGGTAAAGCAGAGACAGAACTCAAAGGGACAGACAGATGGACAAACGTAAACTCGACAGATATATATAACCTCTGAGTAAAGACGAAAGAAAAAAAATTCTAAAAAATTCGTACATTAGTCAAATTAAACCTGAACGAGACCTGTACATTTTCCATAGAACAAAGTAAACCAACGAAAATTAATTTCCACTCGGTACATATGAAAATCGAGTAAATTAAATATCCGTGTTTTATTATTTTCTCGATAAATAATTCCAATGTAAAAAATCAATTATTAAATAAAAGAATATCCGTCCCAAAGGGGCAACCGGTTACAGCGAACCCACCCTTGTTCTTCCTCTCCAAAGCGCGCACGCTATTTCTATTATTTTTACCAAAAAGTAGGGAACAGCTACACACATACGCAGAGCCCAGAATCCCTGTAACAGATATCTACCTTTGGCTCTGCACGCTATTCCGCGAGGGAACGCGTTCATCAAACGGAACCATCCGAGCAGCAAATATTCCTTCGTTCGAGTGTAGAGTGGGAGTGGAGAGGTGGATGTAAAAAAAACAGCCCCTATGATTTTTCAAAGCACTCACGAGAAGGAGCAACTATTATTTTTCCTTTTTTTTTTCGTCTTTGACGTACCTACCCCCCCCCGCCTACCCCCACCCCCACCCACCCCCTCCCGCACCCATTCAGTTTCTATGTATCTTTCCGTGGCTATGGATTTTTTTTTCCCACTCCACACTATCTGCCTTGTCTTTATCTGAGGCAAAGCAACCCCCCTCTCCTCCTATATTGGCTCAACCCTTTCCATCCCCTAGGAAAAGAAACAGCAATAGCTATGACGGTGACAGCGATGCTGGCTATTGGGTATCCCTTAGCTTTTCATCCCTTGCAAAAAAGGGGCTGATATTTTGTAATCTATGATAGCTTCCGGGAGGGGTTGGTACGTTTTAGCGTGTAGTTAGGGAGGGATGAAGGAAAGAGGAAGGGATGCTGCTCTTGGCTCTCCCTGTAATCTCTCGGCATCTTCATCTCGGCGTAACGGCTGGATCGTCCAAGGCCGTCATTTTGGTTAAGATCGGTGAACCATTTTGAATTTTCACGTGGCGGCGCAAAACTTTTCCCAATTTCGTATCTTCGAGCGGGGCGAAAACGTTGGATCGGGGACTTTGTGTATTTTTAAACTCGCCTTGAGTCTATCATGCGAACCGGATGTGCCGGTATCTCGTGCGATATTGAAAAGTCTCGATGGGTCGTTTGGTTTTATTTTACATGCTTAAAAAGAAATGAATACCTAAGGTTCTTCCAGAAAAAGAGGATTTTATCGACCACCCCCTTCATCCCTTGCACGTGTGCAGCCTGCTGGTGGATTTGGTTTAAGGGAATTTTAATTTTTTTTTTTTCAGTATAATCGGATTGATAAATTTTGATTTTTTTTTATCTTTTTTACTATCTTGTCTCTGCTTTATCCAGGAGACACTGTGTCAGGTTCTTCGTATATATTACGTCGTTCTCAAGGGATGAACGAATTTTTAGCAATTTCCACCCTCATATCGATTACCGATCGTTTTCGTACGTGAATGGACGTTTAAATGGATTTTATTATAAATTTTCGTTCGCATCGAATCAACGCATCGTCATTTGAATTCCAGCCGTTTCTAGTCTTATCTATGCAGAAATCGTGACGTTGGTATTTTTATTATTGATTAAAATTTCTTGTAAAAATTGAACCGTCACTTCCGGTTTCTCGGGTCCTCAGAAAAACGTATAATAAATGGATAGGTCGTACGATCGTGGTTATCGTGCTGACAACAGAGATATTTCATAGCGAAAGTGAAAGAACGAAAACCTCGACGGGATCTGTTAGATAAGTACAAGAACCGGAAGTCGTCGCCGATAAACCGGATGTTTCTCCAGGAAACGTTTAGCCGGCTAAGACCATAAGTATAAAAAGACCAGGAGTCAGGTCTGACGGAGACGGTGGAAAAAGCAGAGACAAGACCAGCGCAATCACGCATCCTGCCAGGAGGATGAGGTCGAGGTAGCCGAAGACGAGGAGGAAGAATAAGAAGAAGCCGAAGGAAATAGGACTGGGGGTTGTGGCCAACCGAGTAAAAGAACCGGCGAGAGGCCAAAAAGGTAATCTTGGCGGTTTGCGAATTGCTGGGATATACAAGCTGCTGAAGCTCCTGTAATTTGTCTTGTAAGCTCTACCATCCTCCTATTCGCTGTCCCAAGAGAATTCAGTGATGAACGAGCGAACGCCCACGCACAGTCGACCGAGGGCAAATCAACTAAAAACTATTGGCAGCTTTAGCGGAATAAGAGGCAGTTAACACGGGAATGAGTTCTACTTATAGAAAATTCCATAGAGATCAGCCATAAGGAAGCTGGTAGCCCCGGTACATAATCGCACGAATGAGAAACCTTGGTGCATCGAGTATGGGAGTTTTGAAATATGTAAATAGAAGGAATCGGTATAGCGAATCACTATTGTAAAGTGAATTCAGGAAGTTTAATAATTTTGAAAAAGTTTTACCCTTTCCAAAGGACGTTGGCAAACGTCTGAGTATGCGATTGACATATCAGTAGTTTGAGATACGCGAGAAATAGAAAATCAAAAAAGCATATTCGAACTTCGAAGTCCTGTTGGTTATCGAGATATCGATTGGATTACTCGATCGAAGTTTTGGGATTTTTGGAATTTTCTATACCCCCTGCGAGTGCGAGAGAGACGGACTTATCGGCGCTTCCGTGCGTGAGACAAGGACGGACGTATCGAGATGACAAATTCGTAGGGAGGTACCTTCCTCTCGGATATTTCGTACAAACGCATTTGAAAATATTCAATGGTTATGATTTTCCGAAATATCCAGTAATGTATTATCTTTAGATATCGCTTTGCCAGAGATAAGAGTGCCCTTTTCCTGTGTATTATTTTTACTTCTTTATTCCAATCGATTAACGATATCAGAACCCGCGCTCCTATTTTCCCAACTCCCACTTCCGGAGGGCGGGTGAGATAATATTTCCGAAAATCATAACTAAAGAAGATAACCCGTCATAAATACAAAGCGAACATTTAGACGCCCCACGCATAGAGGCGTCCCGACGTCGGTGCCCTCGAGGCAAGGTAGAGCGCTATTTTATCCGTCGACGTGAGTTGTTGCTTCTAGGTAGGCGGACCACGTAAGATGAGTTGGGAAGAAGGATTTCTCGAGTGATAAAGGCTAGTAGGAGAAGCGGTCATTCCTTGGGCAAATAGGCTCCTTCGAGACCCAGCATCCACCTCCACCTTCATCTTGGACACTGTGCCGAATACTAACGTATCCGATAGCATCAGAAGAATCCGTGGGCAATCGTTTCCTAAAAAGAAAAGAAAATTTGGACTTCCTCTTTGAAAAAAAAAAATCGTAATAATTTTTCAATTCACTTTAACTTAGAAAATACTCATTCTACTTGATTGATGAAGAATTAATTATTATACGGATACAGGTCAAGTTTCATAAATATAATAAAGGCGTGAGGAGGGCGAATTTGGTTTGGGTCTAGTAGGGCGTTAGACTTCGGAATGCCTGACATTAAGGGGTTGAAAGGGACCCCGAGGAACTCTGGGGGTGAATTGACGTAAGGGTGAGTTAACTTGAATAGTCAAGTGGCTAGAAAGGACGTGATCCGGAATCTAGTATCATGTATTGGAAAATCTAGCCATTCTCCAACTGCCATTCCAATGCCCTACTCCTTACTATGCTGAGTAGTTTTATTCTCATTCGAAGCTCCTAAAGCGAGTAGACGGTATTTTTATTTAAATTTCATTCGATCCCGTTTTACGTTCCGTCGTTTATTCGAATCGGTTGCTTTAAGTGAATTTAATCATGTATCCATGCTACCTAGTGACTGAAGGTACGTATAGTCTGAGTGTATAACTGCCCTGTAGAATTTGATATAAAATATGAAGATTATTTTTTCAAAATAATTTTTTTTACAAAATATCCCAATCTATTTTGTTATTAAAATTGTCTAAATCATTATTTAACGCTTGTCTAATTTTAATATGTAGGTATTGATCGTTTTCAAAATTTTTTTGGGATTTCTATTTTTATACCTAATCCAAGACTTCACTGGTGCAATCCAGATAAAAGTTCCTTTGTGCAAAGGATACTTCGTGACCTTTAACCCTCGCGTCGGATAAGCGTCTCTTTAACGAGATGTTATCTAACCAGTAACAAAGTAGAGAAACTTGGAATATCAAGTTTGGCAAAATTGAGTCTCAGAAAATCGTGATCTCTCAGGGACAGTGAAAAATCATTTCGTACGACTTGTGACTTTTCGATGATCCATGAACAGCGAATCGTCCTAAAAAAATATAATATTAAAACACGAAGAATTTTTCATACCTTCCAGCATCCAACGTCAATTAATAACTATAAACGTTAAACTTTGAAACCATGAATTCCTCACGTCGATATTGACTTCCGGTACAGCTGCAAGTTCACAGAGTAGGAAGGGCGTCGAAGCTAATGTCACTGTTGGAACTTTTCAATTTCCTCTCAATCATCAGAGACTTCACTTTCGAGTTCATGAAGGAGTTCGATACAGGGTGAACCAACTGGATCGGTAGCTGCCTGCAATAGCCGAAGAGTTAAAGTTGAAGGAAAAAAAAAAAAAGTTGAAAAGATCCAAAAGGCGAGAAAGAATGAAGCATCGTACAAAGAGTCTAAGTGATTGCTCACCCTCTCATACAAAGTCTCTAACGCGAGAGGAATTTTATCCCCGAAGGAGCAGCACAATGCCTTCTGAAACTCCTGGTGGGTGGCTGAAGAGCTGATCCTGGTGGCATTGTGACCACGTCCTGTGCAGTTTCGTTCAGAGATAACCTCATGGAGGTTCGCAGACCCAGGATCAGTACCCGGCAAAGGACCAAGACCAAGCCGTACCAAGTCAGCATCAAGGACCAAGAGCGAAACTACTGAAATGGACCATTCAAGGCTGAATAACTATTGTCTACCTGTCACTGAACTAGGATGATAGTACCCAGGTTGGACTAGGTTGACGTGGCACTCTGTTAAATGTCTTCTAGATCATCCGATTCCCTGGTTGTTGGTACACAATAGAAAAAGAGTCCTTCCGGATGATCCTGATCTCATCCAAGATTCAAGTATCCTTGTACCCCACTGTGTGTACGTTCTTCGGGTTCTTGACTGGTACAGATTTTAATCTCTTCCTTGTACCGGATGTTACTTTTGACATGAATTTTGTTAAATGTCTAGGGAACTTCGTTGGTACCTCACAGACGACACTTGGCCAAGTTACTGAATAAGTTTTGGGAAGTCTGACGTGTAACGCGGTATCTACTTCGGGTTGGTACCCATGTCGCATTACGCTTAGAAACTGGAAGCTTATTTCTGGCAGTTGTACCAGCTAACCGGAAATACGGACCAAATATTACACTGCAGTCAAATGGGAGTTACAGGCTTCGCCATACCACGTGTGGATTTGTTGAGGGCTTCGTTTATATATATGTATATATGGTAAACGCTGAAATTTTGCAATGGTACGTGTTGGCTAACATGACCACATATGGTAGAAACTAAGCCGCGCAGATGGAAGATAGCAGTCCCGGCTCCATAGGTGTTCCGATAGGATTTCAGGAAAATTAATGAAAATCGTACTTCCGGTATTTGGATTTGGTTACGGACAACCTTAAACAGCATTGTTTACCGCAAGCTTAACAAACTTCGTTTCGGACTTTAAATTCGCATTTCGGACGTTATAAAAAAATGAACTTTACAGCAATCTTTTTATTACTCGTACCGGATGAAAATACCTACATGTTTTCTATCCTAGATAAATTCCTTGCAGCATATCCAAACTTTTCCTATATTTTACATGGTTCCCTCGATGGCTTCCGGTCTTGTGATCACTCCCGTTGAAATTCCCTCCCCTACGGGGATACGAAGGCACAACAGGACGTCAGCAAAAAAGTATCCAGCGATTCCAACCGGAACTCCTTTTATGCTCCGAATTGGTAAACTCTCGGGAAATGCAGGAGAATTTTCGAATGACTTTTCCCAACTTCCCCATCAGCCAGATCAGTTCAGCGAGAATGTTCCTTGTGTGTACAGTAGTGCGGAATTGGAATGTCCACTTTGTTATTCCACAACTTGGTCCATTCAAAAGTTCCTGGGCAGAAAAAAACATCCTTTAATTGAGATAAAAAAAAATTTATATAAAAGTCTGCAAACACGTTTTAACATTCTCACACATTTTTTATATATTCCGCCATTTTTTATCGAGCCAACCTCTCGCAACTATGTCTTGGATATTTAACGCAATTCCCATCTCAATGTTTCCCCAGCACAGCAAAGCTACCCTATGCTGTGAATAATGAACCCATAGCAAAGTAGCAGGAAGATGCTGCAAGGGATTGAAATTTAAGGGGATAAATGAGAAGTCAAGAAGATTAATTATTACCAAGTAATCGTCCATGTGTCGAACGTTCTCCCTACGTTGGAACTCAAACCTCGAAAAAAAAAAATCGATTTCCCATGGGAAAAAGAAAACAGCCACAGAACTCTAATGGCTTCTACTATACCACCCCTTTCCGTGCTGCACACACGAAGATGCACTTTCGACCCAGAAATGCACTGCTGCATCCAAAGCTCCCTGTCCCAGTTTACGTTTCCCCAATTCAACCAAAACATCTCGAATTTCAACCGGCGCTCTACCTACAGCCACCGTACTCACGTGTGTAATAGGGAACCCTCTTAATTGTGAACTAATGGCTCGCGAGCATCCAGTGTGGGAAATTGGTAATGAATGCACACGATGCAGAATTTAATTGGATGACGTTTCCTATTGCCTCTCGAGACACACCCCACCACCCACTGATCCTCCATCGCCATTCCTAGCTTATATAACTGCGTATACTGTTGGTACTCGTGCTTAATCCTCTGGCTGACTAGTGCAGTATTACTCCACTAGGACAACCCGGCAGAAGCCAAGGATAACAGCCGCAGCATTTGCAGCGAACCCCTTTAGCCTGGCAGTTGCGGCACGCGACTGCATAGCAGTGCAAGAGGACGCGATGCATTCTGGGATTGATTTTTTTTAAGGTTAGAATTTTCCTTACCCGTACCAATCGATCGTAAATATATTTAATTATGAATTATCGATCGGCACGATACTGAACGACTTTACGTTCGATTTAATTTTATATGCAAAGTCAAATTTATTTTCAGCGTTTTAGACAGCTTTTTTTTGACAAAAGAACGTATAATTATTATATGGGTTATGTTAGTTTCCCGTAGGTTTTATTCTCTGTATGGGGGTTAGAAGTTGGACTTGTGTTTGGATTGTTTCTAGGGTATTTTTTGTGGCTCGATACGTTGGTTGGTAAGACTGATTTATATAACACTTCAGCTCAAGTAATGCATCGTCGCATAGGGCGTAGAAAAGTTTGAGGCAGCTGCGATGACGTTGAAATACGAAAAGAAAAGCAATATGGCGACTGCTGGGAAACTCGGCCAAGTCAATGGTGTACAAGGGAGATATTTGTTAAAGGGTAGTATTTTGTCCTACGGAAACCAACCTTACGTGAG
Organism: Trachelus stipa; assembly: GCA_036026315.1. Taxonomy (NCBI): domain Eukaryota; kingdom Metazoa; phylum Arthropoda; class Insecta; order Hymenoptera; family Cephidae; genus Trachelus; species Trachelus stipa. The sequence continues at coordinate 127,954 of JAYRCB010000813.1, forward strand.
AATGTTAACTTTGGAGTAAGTTTACATTAAAATGCTAGCGTCTGAAAAACTGCAAATTTATCGAGCAATCTCGTCTAGGAAATATATACGGTTTCTAACCTAACCTAACCTGGCCAGTTAGTCCAATTTACTTTTAAGCAACAGCCGAGCAAATTGCCGATGAAATAAAACCCATTATACTTGACCCCGTAAAAGTTTCACAGGGTTAAACGCCCTCTTGTCTCTCATCCGTCTGGTTTTACGTGTTATACGTAATAATTTCGAGTAACTAGCTGGATTTGGGATATAATTAATTATTTTTTTAAGGTATCTTAATTATTGGATATTAGGATTATTATGGGGTTAAATGACAGCCGTTATTAATTTTATATCCTGTTTCTTCGTAAATTCTACCTTGCTGGATTCTTTATGACTTTAATAATAATAATAATGGAGAAGATTAACGACGTTTTTATTACACGAGGAAGACGCGATTCTGGAGTTGATCGTAAAGAAGAAGATTACAACTTGATTCTTACTTAAAGCCGAAACAAGGTAATACATGTAAAAATTTTTGTAAAATAAATAATCCTTCCATAAAAATAATATTCGAATGGGGTGAAAAAAAAAATATCTCAGGTGAATTTTTCATCGATCGGGTTAGACATTTGAGAAAGTTAGGGAAAATTCCGAAAGAGGCTTCCGTCTACCGTCGAGCACCCCAGCTTCGTGCTAGACTTCCTGTTATGTAAATCCCCTAGTGAAAAAGTCAAAATCCCTAGAGCCATTCAGCAGCCGTCGCACGTCAGATTTAAATGCGCATAAAACGGTAAATGATAGCAGTGGTGTCGGTGGGGGGGAGGAGGAGGGGGGTGTGATAACTGGATGCACGATGACGTAGGAATGCAAATCGCTCGAGGCTCAGAGGTGAAGCGAAGAAGGGGGTTGAAAAAAGAAAAGAAACATACTTCCTACCCCTAACTCGACTATGATACTTTCAGGCTTCAAGAGAATTTTCATATTCAATATCCAAAAAGTACTTTTGACGTCCTGAGAGAAATTTCAAGTCCACTCTTATACAAGACCTTTTTCACTGTACTCTGGGGCGGCCATTTTTGTTTCACCAATTTTTTTTGCAACCCTTTTGGAATTCATGCACCTTAAAAATTTATAACAATTATCTATAGACGTTCGTTTTAATATAGAATATTAATATTGATTTTTAAATTACGTCATCGATGCTGATATCCTATGGCAACACATCCAAAGTGGAACCAGCCAACCGATCGCTGTCGTCATGAACGATATCCATTAATACCGGTTGGATATTGAGGCTCTATGAATATTTGCAATTCATATTCATCCATCAACCCCCTTTTGCGGAGGGGTGATAAGAGGGATCCACTGTCAATGAAATTCAGCGTCTGTCTGAAAAACAAAAAAAAAGCCATGTAATCAAAGGGGTTGGACGTCGTAACTACTGGATATGGGATGTGGTGATATCTTAATAATTCAAAAATTTAAAATATTCGAGGGGTGCAAAAGGAGGGGGCGATATTGTATTTTTGATTGGTCGTTTGAATATTCGAATACGAAAATTGTCATTTTCTAAAATATTCAGTACTGTATTTTTTCAGTGTACTCCTGTCTTTGGCCACGTGTCAATCCAGCAGGTATTAAACAACAAAATGTGCCTCGATTTGACACATGAAAATAACAATAGCAAAGTGCGGCGATACATCAATTACGAAATTCCAGGTGGTTCATCAGGGTTGTTGACTTTGGCTGATGCCGTCCGAATAACCACCCACCCTTCGGTTCCGGAACGTGGATCTGCGAAAGGGCGAGATAAAGTTAGGTAACAAAGTTTAAAAACAAAACTAAGCCGCGGCTAAAATATGACGTAACTTTTAAGCCAGCAGACTTATACAAAAACACCAGGGAAGAGCTTAGGTCCAACCACCCCCTTGTCACCCCCTGGTTCTGGTACCACCTCCACCCGACAACCCCTTGTGATGCTGCGTGACCAGTCGGTTCAGCATGTCGCGAGGATTACTGGAACGGATAATATGGTGGGCTTTTGGCCCCCCTGAAAATATGCAAAATTTCCCTCAGCTCCAAAAAAAATCCACCCCCTCCACGACCAACTGAAATGCTAATCCGTCACTGGCGAATTCCCACTAATATTCCCGTGAAAAACAGCCGAATAATATCTTCTTGAAATGACACCAAAAATCATCCCTTAGAATTTGAATATTTTTCAAACGCCCCGTATTCACCCGATTCCCCATATTTATTCAGGAACCACTAAAAACCCCATTTCCATACATGACCTATAGTATCAAACGGCGCCTGGCGATAGGCAAACCCTTCGTACACGTGATAAACGAAACATGAGAAAAAGAAAAAAAAATTATTTTCCCTGGTTATCCAGCATCCCTTATTTATTCAGCTTATCCCCTTGAATATTTTCAATTTGACACCCACACGGTGTCCAAATAATTATGGCTTGACCAGAAAAAAAAATTGCAAATATTTTCAAAATATCGCAATCCTATTATAAAAATGTAAATTATAAATTTCCCAAAAGTCACTAGAGAAAACTGAAGATGCACAGGATATCCCTATAGTAAAACCGGCAGCCAATAAGGGTGACACCCCTAGGAAGAGGGTCAGGCCTGGTAAACTTCGTAGGTTGGTACGCATAGGGATTTTGTGGTTTCGCATGTTGGCTACTCTATGAAATATTCAACACGCCTCAGGCATGTCGTCATAGCTTTGTACGCTTTTTCAGAGACGGACGAATCACGCACCCCCGCACTCCGTTTCCTGGCCCGTCGCTACGTTTTGCGAGTACTCGCAAAATATTGGCAAATATAGCCCCCTCCCCTATTCGGGTGCTCCACTCGAAATTTCAAGAACTCTCCAATTTTACATCACGCACCCACCCCCCATGTACCTATAACATCCCTTACGTACACCCTTTGCTCCCTTACCGCGCTACTCGTACGAAAAGAATTTGCTGGTAAAATTTTTTCAACCCTTACGAAAAAGCTACTTCCTACATCCACACAATACTTCGACCCTCCTTGTAAGGGTAGTTTGATGGAATTCCTCGAAAGTGGCCCGCTTGGTACACCCTGTTGCGTATAGATAAACTTAAGGGATGAAAGTGGCAAAAGTATAGAAGGGGTTGGAGGAAGAAAATAAGAAAAATTATACCTCGTACTATCCCAAGGATTCTCAGGATATCGGATGGTCAGACCGGCTCTGACCGTCTGTCAACCCTACTGTCACTTACCCCCTTATATCCTAGGGGTTGAAACCCGTCGCTGGCAGCGGTCAGAGAAACAGATAATCCCAGGACTTTTCCACAAATTCGTATGATGAAAACTAAGGGTGGTATCGTTTTTAAAAATGAAAAAAATCTTTACCACCCTCTCCCCCTCCGCTTTCATGACATTTAATCTCTCATCTTGTATCCTCCTGGTAGCAGCATGAAAAAACGCAGTGGTGCCAACCTGGACGACTGAAAAGTCCCTGAGCTTTAACGTTCAGATAATTTTAATGAGATTGCCGAGCAAGAGGAGGGCTGGGGGGGGTTAAAAAAAGGGTGATGGGACAAGGAGCAAAGCTAAGGGCAAAGGTATTAGAAGACAGAGACGAAAAAGAGGGATGAAAAAGTTAAAGGAGGAATTTCTGTAGGGGTGCACGGCGACGTTAAAAGTCGTAGAGACAGACGAAGTAGAAAAAAAAATTTTGAAAAGCAGATAAAATTGTTCTTGAGAAAAAATTCTAGTACGCTATCTATCTATATTTTTATCCACTCGCCTACCTTTAAAACTGCCCCATCCAGTTGCACAGGTATCTCGGCTCGGGTACTGCGGACTAAAACAAGAAAAAGGCTAATGACAAAAAGTTGAATTAAAATAACAATCGCGGTAAGTGGAGCGTCGTCGAGGGTGCTAGGAGATTTTAAAGGGAATAAAAGGAGTACGAGTACCCCAGGCAAAGACGAAGTAAATGGGGGTCGCGAGTGGGAGGCTTCTTTCAATAAATTAAATACCCCCTCGTAGCGCCAAGAAGGGTGGCAGTGGATTGATTTTCGAAGAGAAATATTTTCGAACTTCAATGTATATACATGTATACGGTAGTGAACTACCGCCCATTTATTCCTTCCATTCGCCATTTTTCAGCGGCCTAACAAAATAATCGAAAATTTCCCAAACCATCCCCTTTGTCCTCGATACAGAAAATATTTGCATGAAATACTGAAATATACATATATATAAGCTATAGGCGCATACGCTAAAAGCACAAACCGTAAACCGATTGTGCCACGCGCCTTCCGCATTTTCCACAGTAAAAATGGGGGTTAACGACGCTCCTTGACTATGAACAGCCACGTTCTTTCTGCTCGTCGCACTCGAATGTAAAGCGCGAATACTATATTATCGAGGTCCACCATTTTCCCGGCCATTTTCTCCCTCGGTACGTGCAATTCGCGCACGCTACTCCCATATACATATAGATAAATGTACGTATGCCAGGGCCGGGGGGATAGGGGGCTCTAAGGGGGCAGAAGCACTTCGAATCGATCGTATAAGGGAGGCTTTACCACGGCTATCAGTACCAGCGATACACATACGGAGCAGAGAATTCCTTTTAGGAGATCGAGAGTTACGTTGGATGAACTTCCGGATTCTTGGATCCGAAAGATAAACCGATTACTGAATTCTCGTATATATAAACGGAAATATTTGTTTGAGAATCGTCAGGCAGGAGATCCGTGGGAAATATGGTATACTACGTTTTATTGAATTTCAACTTGACAGCTACCACGTGGACGTGACTTTATAATTGAATTTTCAAAAAAATATGTTTTAATTTAAATCTGAAGAATTTGAAAATTTTTTTAATTGTCATATTTTTTTAGGGGTTTTAATACTGGGAATTACGTCATAAATGCTTTTTTTCGTATTTTAGATATAAATGTCAGACTCTTAAGTCTTGGAGTGCCTTGAGAAATGTTTTTTACTATAAAATACGATATTTTATTTGGTTGGTAGTACTGGTACGTTAACGTAAGCTAAGGTGGGAGTGAGGGTGAGCTGGTACCAGGGTGTATATATATATATATAGTACATGTACCAAGGGTCGAGGTCGAGTCCGCGTTATCGGACTTATTGGATTCTGGCTTCCTTTGTAAGCTCGTCTGGAAATGCTGGATGGGATAAATGCGATGGCGGCTGTCAGAAAAGTAGGAATTCCCCTGGGGCGCTGTTGTGGCTGGCAGTGAAGGGGTTGGAGGAGATGAGGAGGGAATAAGGAGGACGGATGGAAGGAGAAGAAAGAAAGAAAGGTGGGTGGGAGTAGAAATAGGGAGGATGAGACTTAAGGGCGCTGCTTTCAAAAATGGAAAGATGATATTGAATAATTTAACGAGAGGACTCGGATTCAGTTTTTGAATTTAAAGATAAGAATTATCAAAGATTATCTAACGTACTTTAAAAGTCTTAACAGCCAAGGACAGAGAAATTTATTGGTTACTTGTTTCGTTCTTAGGGTATAAGAAAGATTTAATATTTTTTTTTTTTACAAAAATTGAGACTTAAGAGCGTTGATAAAATTGTCAACCAGTCATCTAGAGGGCAGTCGCTCCCGATTTCAGTGCTCGGGGCGAGAATCGGCTTGGTGCAATACAGGCGATAAAATTAAATTACTTTTATTAAACCCTTTTAAACTTCCCGCCATCGGACCACTCTGGATTCCTGTTTTACGATCGACAGTAACGCACTACGTCGGACAAGTTCAATTGTTTTTACGTCCTGACTTCATCAGTTTGTTTCACCGTAAACTCACGACAGAACAATGATTGACCCATACACTAATATCCTGCGATATATAAATTGCTGTAACAATACAAAGAGCAGAACACAAGTAAAGCATGGGGATGATTTACAGGAAAATATGAATATTTCAAGAATATTTTCATAAAAGATTATCTCTCACGATCCAGGCTGAATAACACTGAAGAAGACTCGGATATAAGACGACAAAATAAAAGACTCCTAGCCCAATTACAGAAGTTGAGAATTATAAGAAAACATTGACCAAAAATAAACTTATCCATTAACTTTGCCAGGTAATCCCGAAGCTGCACGAGATAATGAAAATTGATGATATCTGCCGAATAAAAATACTTGTAACGGTGAGCGTGGCGTTGAATTTTTCTAGGTAAAGCGAGTGGCGCCATCTCTCGGCGCGCCCGCGAACTACGCGAAAAATCAACTGCCACATATTTCAATGGAGTTTCTCGAGGCACGATTTACATGCAACAAAGAATAATAAAGATTCATAACCTCGTAAGCATCTTCTTCAGCAGCATCTCTCGTTCCAAAAGCGGAAGTTTATTCTCGAGGTTATCCATGCGACACATTTAAATACCACCAATGATATTTAACAACGAGCTCTAAGAACCAAAAGACGGAGTATATATTGACAAACGAATAGAGTTATAGGATGCGTTTAATAAGTTGGAAACTATTTGAACCGTTCAAAGCACCATGAATGATAACGCGAACAGGGTGGGCTACGTGGGAGAAACTCGTGGAGTAATTAACAAAAACAGCCAATTACGTGAGGCAGTTATGGGAACAATGCTTCGTCTTCCCAACAATGGCAGCTACTTCGTAGCCAGTTTCTGGGTAACTGGAGATTGCTCATAGTTTAGGTTGAACCAAGTGGAGAAGATATAGAAGAGGACAAGGAGGAGACCTCCTCTAACTGCTTCTCAGCAACTGTACATAGTTGCAAAACGTCCCTCTACTCATTGTGTCCAGCGTTCTTATCTCAGCACAGATGGTTATACCACTAACTTGGCCCAGTTTACGATCTAATTTGTCCGACGGTACCGAACGTTTTCTAGCAACCCGTGCGTACTTTGTGCAAACCATAAATTCTAGTCTCAACTTTGAGTTCGAGCAAGCAACTCTCCTCCTATATACCACCGTATGCTTATTTTAAATCCTAAAAGTCCTTGGGACTGCCTTTTTTTTTAGAGAACCTCAAAGCTTCCAGTTTAATGATATATAAAAATAATAAATACATGGATATGCTATACAGAGCTAAATGTAGTAAGAGAATTGAAAAGTTTCTTTTTATAAGAAAAAAAAATTCTATACTTTGTTCTTTAACTGATTTTTTTTATGTGGATTATACAGGTTCACAGGTATCCGTAGTTTCCTATCTGTTTTATATTCGCGATATCTGACTACGTCTCTATCTACTTACCGGAAGTGGAAACTGGAGGAACTAAATAAAGGAGTCCTGGGTACATTTAACAGAACGTAAAGCCGATGGAAAAGATAGGACCGTGAAGAACCCAACGTAATACCATACGGTATATATATATATACACACATACTGAATCCTTCCTTTGGATACACACGGTATCCTCGGTAATACCCAGGACTATGTTCCACCACGACTTTTGTCCTTGCTCATTACTGTTTTATTTCCGTTCTACAGATTTCACGCTCTACAAGAAGAAACGCGAATGCGATACCACCCCAAGAGACTCGTCGAGACGGCAGCATCCAGTTCGCCTTTATCTTAATGTGAAAACTTCTTCTTTGACTTACATTTCATCCAAAGAAATTCTCGAGTCCTTCTAGACACTCCGTTCCTTTAGTCCAATGCATTTCTTCCGTGCTGCTTTATTAATTTTATTTTATATATAAATATGCACAGTAATTAACCGTGCCTTCAATGCGGTACTGAACTTCGCTGCTCTATACCTGGACAGGACCAAGGCCCAATATTACTAGAGCCGTACCTGGTTCAGCTTACGCTTCCATCAGAGTGGGGACACTAGTCATTAGCCAACCGTCCAACCAACGCCCATTGAATGACGTCAGATTGTGTATAGTGTGTACACAACAAGTGTCTCAGCATAGAACGTGCCAGCAGAGCCGTCTTAGGCTTCGTTAGAATCTCAAATAAAATACTAACCATGTCAGGATCAGTTACGAATTTTAGTGTTCTCCTTGTGACGTTGCTATCCATGACCATAGGTGAGTAGGAAGCATACAAATTTTCATAATAAACATAAAAATCTTACTGACAAGCAGCTACACCATCGTTCTTGCTGGGTTGCGTCTAGGGCAGCGCCATCTTGCAGACGTATCATGCCTGCATATTTCCTATCCGATGCACCGCATGTTACTAAAAACTTTCTTGCTACTTATCCTAGGATATATTGTCCGACGGCTTCAGACCTCCACTTATCCTTTAGACTATGGAAAATGAGAACGAACAGTCCTCCCGTCATATTTGCAGTGTTTGAAAATGCTTGTCGTACACTCCTGTGTATACATATAGGGTGTGTCTAAACAAACGGAATAGATTGAACCCTGAAAAGTTCTACGTAAAATTAATTCCAAAGATTTTATACATTTCTTTTTACCACGTGCGTTATGAATTTATTCTAAAGAAAATTCCAAAGTAATTTACCGTGTATGCAAATATAGTGAAGAAATTTTTATTACAGGTTGCAATGCTATACGATGTTATCAATGCAGTTCTGATACCGATAAAAAAAATGGAGTCGACCTCTGTGGCGCCTATACGAAATTTAACAAGGAAGAAAATATCCCTATAGAATGCAACAGTGAAGACAGTCATATGCCTGGTTCATTTTGTGTCAAGATAACGCAGCAAAGTCCTCGAGGTTTTATCTGTGAGTTGTCAGATGCATTAATTATGAATCAACCTTCATCTCCGGTGCAGTAGTGCATGGAGATACTGGCGTGTTTAGATGTTTTTATTTTATCACTGTGTTTCACAGGGGACGGCAGGTGGCGTCAAGTAATTCGGAGATGCGGCTCTGTCGCAAGTACCGGTGTTACAGGCGTTTGTAACTGGGGTGTGCACGACAATGGTGTCTATTGGGAGGAGTGTTATTGCTCGGAAGACTCCTGCAACGGAGCGACCGGTTTAAAGTCGACAACTGCAATGTATCTTTCCTTGGTATTGCTAATAACGATAAGCGTACTAAGTACTTGGCCTTAACTCATGGCATTCAAAGAATGACATTAAGACTCGTTTACGCAATTCCGTCCACCAAGATCATTATTAATATTATAAGACTCTCAGCAAGTATTTTTATTATTTTACATGATTCTCATATAATAAGGCGATACTAAAATTTTTCTATTACTTAAAAAAGATATAGCTGCATCTTAATTTCTACAGAATATCTCAAGGATTTACATACCTGACTGAGTAGCTGTTTCCTGCAATAGAAAAACGAATCTCAAATGAAAATTATTTATTTTCAAGCAGCTTTATCGTTAAAAATATTGTAACGCGTAAATGAAAAACGTACAAAACAGCTTGGGAGAGCTTGTAGATAGCAAAGGCGTTATCTTTAATATATTATTACTACTTTTATAAATAACAAATATATCGTTCGCCTTGCGAATAAGAAATGTTATGTCAATTTCCACCTATAGATTATTGGGGTATTTCAAATGACTCTTGGGAATTCTCGAATCCTTGTACTTTTAGCATACAGCGTGACAGTATGTATGCCAGAGTATAAGAACCGATTCCCAAAGGGAGAAAAAAATAACTGAAAATATGTAGAAACGTGTGAAAAAATCCAATTTTCTTCTTTTTCTTCAATTCGATTTTCTAGATATTGAGTGGATAAGGGAATTTGATTTTTATAGGAAATTCTCCAGTCGCACACAAAATTCCTTTGAACTTATACAAGAATACAGTCCACTGTCCCGTTGACGTAGATCATGTTAACGCTGAAAATTCAACGGCTACGAGTTAATTACGTCACGCGAGACTATTAATGCGCAGTAGAGCCGGCAACTCTTCGCATATAATGCTTTACTATTTAGGCCCTTCCATATATTACGTCGCCGGTCATGCCAACCCTCGTTACTTGAGACGTTATAATTAAGACCTTCTGCCCCGTTACTGGGGGGTTAGATGCTATTTTGGAATTTGATTTAGCACGGGGAAACTTGAGCCGCGATAACGGTGCGCTGTCCGAATGTAGGACTGAGTGGTGATTATTCAAGGAAATTCACCATGCTCAAGGAATCAATCAAGTTTATGAATAGCAGCCTTCGAGAGTCTCTAAGGGGATACGGGTACATGAAGGTTAAGGAAAAATATATTTTTCATATCAACCCTAGTTACAGCTCTGATAAAAAAAGATATGAAAAAAAAACCTGTGATAAAATAGTTTAATAAATCCTTTAATTAGCATATACATATATATCTCTTAAGGATATTCAGGAACCGTTCACTCGCCATAAAATAAAATTCAAGGAATTCACATTTAAATGTTCCCCTAGCGGCTAATCGCGGTACTAACTGTGTTCTAGAATAGTTGTTCGCTCTCTGTGGTAACCGCAACTATTTTTCATGTCCTTACGGACAGACTGAGAGAGACTGTACAACGTGCCAGTAAATTTCACAGTATTAAGTAGCCAAGTTAATCCGTGGGACCCGGGCTTGGTTTTGGGATGACTTTAGTACTCATTTACGTGGTTATGTATGGGGTTGGTCATTTGCAAAGGAAAGCGTTGAGGTTTCGGTAAAGGATGGCGTCGTTGTTTCTTCCACGGTTAAGCGGAACCTCGCTTAATTTTCAAATCTCGGTAAACCTGGCTGCGTTTTCGTCGTTATTACGCCGACGCTCACTTAATTAGCCACCACTGTGATAATTAACACAAGACACCACCATTCGCCTTTGACAAAGTTCATCCCCATGAAACGAGACACGTACGATTCGTAGTGAACAAAGAGAAAATTTCACAAAACCGGAAGCGACTGTCAGGACTTAAAAAAAATATAAAAAAGTTCAACGAATCCTCAAGGCGGGAAATACGATTTGAATTTAAAATAACCGTATCCACCTACGTATTATAACCTTACTTATTCTCAACACTACAGTTCCTTATCTTCTTTGGCTTCCTCGTGTTTGGTAATGGCCATCATGAATCCCCCCCCCCTCCCCACCCCTCCCCCTTTTTCCAAAGTTCATTTGAAACTCAGAAACGAGCTTTCCTCTTGAAATAACGTACTTCAACCGTCCAGTATATACAGGTATACAGATATCTCTTACCTCTTCTTCATAAATATTTAGCGCGATGCCCCCAAAGCCAGCCAGTGCGCGAAATTAAATAAAGCAACCCGTTTCGGGCACAAAAGAATTTTCTTTTAAAAAGGGGAGAAAAAAGTAAGAGGAAGAAGAAAGAGGGAGATATTACTCTCCATTATGCGCCATTACCTTTTATGAATACAAAAGGCTACAAAACCCAATGCGCAGACGACCCAGTAAACACGGACCTGGTACACCTAAAGGATCCTACATTTATACGGAAGATGGGTACACATGACTACTGAAGTACCTTTATGAATGACACTGGGTATAACGCGCTCCGACACTCTTCCTCCTCGCGACTAACTACTTCTGACTGTGCATAGGGTGGCGTCAGAGAGTAGAAATAAGCCAGACTGAAGTTCGTTAATATTTCATTTGGGGCTTCGCGCCCCATGAGACTCTGGGACTTTTCTCATCTCTCGCTCTTTTATCTCAATCATCGTACAGTCAAGTTGATGTACGATTGTGACAAAATAATGAAGTATTATATACCAATAAAAATCCGTATACACATATACATACACACACGGATACTTTTAGAAAATTTTCTGTACTTCGTATCGACTTTTTATAATTACAGAAAGCACCGTTATCGCATCACGTTTGCAACACGATTGATACGTGTTCGACATATTCACCCTGAATAAAGTCCTTAATCCGACATGCACCACGCATCCATTTCCAGTAGAGGATAAAAGCATAGAAAACGTAAATAATTCAAAGCCCTTTTAACACAATTCTCTAATTTAGGAACACACGACGAAAATTTTATTCAACATATATTTTGATGTTAAAAAAATGCTTTACTGTATAAACTCAACCAACGTTATATATCCATGTAACGCTATACCCCAGGCCATAGATAATTTTCGTGTAAACGCCTGTTGACGCGGCCATTGTGAAGAAATATATATTTTGTTTAATGGGGATGCTGGGAAAATATCTCAGAAGCATGGTTACAGTTACTTCCTCTCACTGTTTCATCACCTATATCTATATCTGTCAAGCGTGTTCTATTTATCCACCTACACGTGCGTTTACCAACAGAAACGGTAAATATAGACAAAGGTCCAATATGACGTATTCCATGAACAAGAGAACAGGGCGAACCGAAGAAGGGATGAAGAAGGTACAAGGGAATGTGAGAAAGTAGAAACGTATAAGGGATGAAAGTTGGATAGGATCAGGGTAGTGGAGGTATAACCTGTGTGTATATGTATACTTATCTACTGCGCTTTAAGACTTTAAAAACAAGGAGCACTTTCCTGGCATTGTTTCAAGAGCCCTCTGACTCCCTTTTCTGTTTACCTTAAGGATTCTAAGGGAGTGCGTTTCGATTGGATAGCTCCGAGGGTCTGGGATGCTTAATTCTTCAACCCATTCGACGATGTCTTTGCCGTGCATAACCTAAAATCACGAAGTAAAGTCAAAAGCATATATTTCACGTATGAAATGTATTTTCGAAAATCAGTCAGCCTCGTTTACCTCATCGAAAGGAAATCAGTCTTGTAAAACTTGAATCGCTACTTACCGACACGTCCCTGCGAGACTTTGAAGTATAAATAACGTGGCAGGCATATTAAAACACACCGATACCTCGATATTAAAGTTGAAGCGGTAAATCAGCAGGTCCGACAGGAATAAAGGCAAACAGAATATGATTTATTTAACTTTCGTGTCAGACAGCTCGATGCAGCCTGTCTGTAATAAATTCATTCGATGCTTATTATATCGTTAACCAGCAGCCATGACAGGTTTTAAGAACGAACTGCGTACGTCATAGCTAATATTTTTGAAAATGTTTTTACCATCTAGTAATTTTAAACACGTGTTTACATTGTCTCGAAGGAATGGCAGATGCATCGATTCACGCTAAGAATACAAGTGGGCGTTCTTACCTTGTGTTTTGTCCTGAAGGAATAAATTTAATCCTTTTTTATCCTGAACGAAGAAGAAGGAGGTTAAATCAGCTCCCTGGGGATGTAATAATGGAAGGACCCAACTAATTGCAGCCCTAACCCCACGCAGCATCTCTTCTTTTTTAAACGAAGACACATTGTTAAAAGTGCCTCTGCTGTTTCACCCCTGATAATTTATTTATTCTGGACCTTCTGGACTCAGCCCCACGTTGCTCGGGCCTTCAGAAAGGAAAATCGTAACGGGCGTTGGACGGAAGGATCACCGGGAAGGTCTTCCCGAATCTGTAAAACTTGAATGTAAGTACAAACTCAATTTCCATCGCCATTCGCACTGATTCCACGGACTAAATTATTTAGATGCGATCCGGATTATTCTCTGACCTATATATATATAGGTATACCAATGTAATATGTAACTTTGACTTTAAGTTGGTACCTCTGAATTTCCGGAGTTTCAAATCTGACTGTCACGTCAGAAGACTCCGCGTCAATTTTCAAACTTGTATTAACTGACTTGCTACCGAAATTCCTCTTTCTATTTCCTTTTAGAGAAAATCAGCAGCCGTCCTTTGGTTACCTGGAAAATATCGAGCACTTTATTTCACTGGGATTACAGTGGAAAGCTGATTTAACGTAGATCTGCTGTAACAAAAGTTTCGAGGGTTAATAATGAATTTGGAAATATTTAAACGTGCCTGTATAAGAAAACAAACCACTTGGCTGTTATAAAATACAGGATAATAAAATGGGAAGAATGAGAAGGAAATGAAAAATTTTAAATTTGTACAAGATACCTTTAAATGAGAAAAAAACAAGTTTTATATGCTTGTTAGATTGTATCTAATTTGTCTATATCTAATGTAATATGGAGTGTTACTTTGTCTGCCTTAGCCAAGAGAAACAAGAGCTGTATTAATTAATTCATGAAATGAATAGCTGATGTAGAATTTCAAAGTGAAATCAAACAGACCCAGCCAGAATTGTACAAAGCCAAGGATGGTTATTAAGAATGAATACAAGCAAATACGAAGTACATAACATATTAATTATAAGTAAAGATAACGCGAAGGAGGGTAAATGAGTTTGTAGTAACAGTTTTTACGGCGTTCAATGCGTATACAGTAATTTTACATTTTTGCTTACCTTCGTTTGTGTGGCGCCACCGTACTACAAAGAGATCGAGTTAGTTCTGTTTCACCGAGATACGATGATAATGTAGATCCCTGCTACTTGCGAGCTCCGATGTTTTATTTGAATGTCAAATGAAATAAGGGACAATAACGCCACTGTAGTCTTCCTTGATAACCCTCTGTAAAAACGCAGGAGATTACAGAAAAGAGATCTGAAAGTTTTCAAGGGCCGAAAAGCAGGGCACTTCGTAATCCGTAATGGTTGGTCATAAATCTTCATAAGGAAAGATGAAGAATGGGCTAAAGAAAGTAACAAAGTTAGCAAAGTATTGCCACGTGAAAGTACCATTCTCAATCTACGTACGTGGAAAGATTTTCTTTTAAACGTTCTAAGTTTTATTTTCTTTCCGGGTAATAGAGCTATAAGTTACCGAAATTAAAAATTCCACCAGAAAGAGGAGAGATAAGGATCTCGACCAATCGGATGATCAGAATGATTAGTTCTCGAATTTGGCTATTTTGTCAAAGCAGTCTGTCTCGGGGCACCGACGAGGTGTCACGAGCTTCCGTGCTATCTGTTCATAGTTTTTCTAGCCGTGTTTCGATACGGTATAGCAAGTTCTCTTTCGTGTACTTCTCGCGTTCCTCTCGCGAGATCCAAGCAATTCCGTGGATTTTTTGTGAGTGTTCCGGAAGTGCAGTGCTGTGCCCTAGTGCAGTGCCCACCTGAGTGTCTCCTGGATGCAGTTCTCGGCATTCACGAATCATTTGCATCAGCTCCGGTGAGTACATCTCCACTGCATTCCATCGTTTGCATCCTCACAGTTTTTCTTTAAATTAAAGATAAGTATTTAGCAACTACAGCGTGTAAACGCTGTTTTTTTGAATTTTTAAAAAAAGTATCGTTTGCTAACTTTTCCAATTAGCCCATTCAAAACAGTATAATCTCTAGTATGTTTCAACAATAGGCTTTTTCAATAGTTCTCGAGGAGTTCTATAGTTCCTGATAGGTTTTAACAATCGTTCTGATACGTAACATCGTTAAAATATCTGTTAAGGATACTAATCGCACCATACAGTTCAGTGCAGGTATCTATAAGAAGTTGGCTTTCAGTGTTGTTTTCAGATTGTGTTTGAAACATTTCCGGGATAGTTCTCTCTAGTTCTCAATGTTGGGACTATAGTTCCGCTTGGCACTATTGTTAAATAATGCTGGAAGCTAGCACCGCATCGTTGCACTCCTTAACGCAGGCAGGCATGAGGTGCTGGCTTTTGTCTTAGTAAATCTTATCGAGCTTACACTGTGCAGCTGAATTTAAGATTACAACAAAAAATATTTAGGCAATATCTGACGAGCGGCCTCGTTTTAAGGGTTGCTCTAGGAACCAGCGGTAAGTTGCGGAGAACCTCTGCCGGCCAGACTACGCGTTCGTTATCACTTTCAACTAGGCTACGGCGAGATATGCATTATCGACGGAGGCGATAATCACATAATCCAATTCCTGGACTCGCCGCTACGATTTAGCGCCATGTTTTTGGTATCTCCCTACTTATCTCTGCCGTTGTGCATCTCCCCACTCATCTCTGGTCGTCATTCCCCTGTTTAGCTTCTCTCTGCACTTTCTTGCTCCATGGAAATTCGTGCGACTTCGTTTGTGCGTTAGGTGCGGTTAGGTGTATCAGTGTCGAACAGTAGAGGAACAAGGAGTCCAGTGAATATTTATTAATGATGAATATCGCAGATGGAGCAGGACTTAATCGATATGAAATAGTAATGTTAATAGCCAGATTAACTTTGGTTACAGCAGTCGGCTATTTCAGTATGAAGTGGATGATGAGCCATTTAGATCCAACATCGAAGGCTAAAAAGAAAGCTAAGGAAAAGGTTGAGCAAATATTCTAACGTATTTTTGTGTTACATTTTATAGCAATCGATTTTACCAAAAGAGTAGAACATGCATTTTCGTACACATAACCTCAACCCATGTATCACGTGTTTTATAATACTATTTCTTGCTCATTAATGCTAGAACGGTAAGATGACGTCACTGGCGATACAAATTACATTTATACCATATATAAAGTTTTTCCTCACTGTTCGAGAAATAAATTCATAAATAGTTAACCTGTCTGCTTATTATGCTTTTTTTTAGTAATTGATATGGATGTTGCAGTAGTTTCATACACAATTTTTTCATTGCATTATGTAGGTCTTAGGAATTTGATGCAAATTTTGCATATTTCAGGCAAAGACTCAATTAAAAAAGTTAACTAGAACAGAAAATTTAGCTGTATCGATAGACACTGATCAGTTGACTGATTATGAAATGATGATTGCGAGTCATCTTGTTGATCCTAACGATATTAAAATTTCATGGGGAAATATTGCTGGTCTCGAGCATGTTATTCAGGAACTTAAAGAAACTGTTATATTACCTATTCAAAGGAAAGAACTTTTTGAAGACTCACAGCTGACACAAGCACCGAAGGTTTGCTAATATTTCAATAGACCGATATTAGTATTTTATTTTGGAAACAGGATTACTTACTGCTTACAATTTCTAGGGAGTATTGTTACACGGTCCACCAGGGTGTGGGAAAACAATGATTGCTAAAGCAACAGCCAAGGAAACAAGAACAAGCTTTATCAACTTAGATGTTAGTATTTTGACTGACAAGTGGTATGGCGAAAGTCAAAAACTGACAGCAGCAGTATTCTCTTTAGCAGTAAAACTACAACCCTGCATAATCTTCATTGACGAAATAGGTTAAACTCTATTACCAGAAAATAATGTCATTTCCATACTGAAAAAGTATAGCAAATGCTTTTTCAAAGCGATTGCATATAAGCACCTCCTATAAATGATGATATTACAGACTCCTTTCTACGAGCTCGCAATGCACAAGATCATGAAGCAACAGCGATGATGAAAGCTCAATTCATGTCTTTATGGGATGGATTAATAACTGACCCTTCGTGCACTGTAATTATAATGGGAGCTACAAACAGACCACAAGATTTAGACAAAGCCATACTCCGAAGGATGCCAGCGACTTTCCACGTTGGTTTACCTGTAAGAATAATTCCTTCATTGTTCCGACTTGCCTTATTAAAAAATTTATGAAACTACAAATGATAATTTATCCAGAACGAACAGCAACGTGAGCAAGTAATTCGTTTAATTTTGGAAAACGAGCCCATATCTGAGGATATAGACACGAAGATCCTGGCTAAAATGACTGAAGGTTTTTCTGGCTCCGATATACAGGAACTTTGTCGTAATGCTTCTGTTTATCGCATCAGAGACTACTTACGGAGTCACGCACAGTAAGACAATCACTTATGTAAACATTGGAATATGCTATTATCCATATTCATGTGGTCTTTTAAAACATTGTAAAATCATTTAACGTAACATTGTGGTATAGTGTGTTAAGATTATGTCTAAATTTGGTATAAGATTATTTGTATCAGACAAAATATTATTTCTCTGTCTTACAGAGAAACGTCATCAAAACCTCAAGTGTCTGGAAGTGCAGACGATGAAGAATTTCATGATGCAGTACGTCCTATCACAATGGATGATCTTGTGACTTCAATGAAAAAAATGAGGAACGCAAAAATACACACGGGGAGTCTCGGTGCTGCTAAAATAGATTTAGATTAATGATTAAATCCTCTCTCGCGTTATCGCGCTGTTTTAACATTGAGTGAAATATTGCATTTTGTTTTCGGTATCATTATCTTTCCTCTTTTTTTGTTTATTTTTCTTTCTCCTAGGAATTACCCACAAGATCGTGAGTTTTACCCACGTAACGTCCTCTCTTAAAGTCGAGTATGCGATATTTATTCATCGTAATGGACATAACCGAAAATTGTGGAAACCAAAGCACCTAATTGCATCGAGATTTTTTTAACAGGGTCACGCAGATCGATAATAAAATAAAGCGATAAGATGGTCTCTTTTGCGCCTATTCTTCGTCATAACTATCGAATACTTAAAAAAAAGTGAAAGTGAACGGATGAGAGAGCTCTTATTTAAAATAATAATAATCTTTGAAGAAAATTGTGCTACACATAGCAGGTAACATTTCAACATCTTAAAATGTGCATTTAACCATTATTCGTTTAGATTTTTATTTAAAAAATAGTGTCCCAAAATTCAAACCTAACTTAAAACGATGCTAAACTACAGCATAGAAGTGTTGTACATGTTAAAGTTATCGATAGGTGCTTAAAAATTCCGGAGTGAAATTATTTTACGAGTCTCTTGCAAGATTCTCGTGCGATCTATGTACAAAAAAATAGTAAAACAAAAAAGAATCTGGTTTTTTGACTTTGTATTTCGTGTCTGTTTTTCAATTTTCACCATCATACGAACCGTCTCGTAAGCAAGTAATATGGGTAATAATATAAAAAAGGAAGCGTTAGGAAACTGTTTAAAGGATAACATTGTTTTTCTTCATCCATAAAACATTGTCAATTGTATGTGATCGGATTAAATTATTATACGACTTATCGTCAAAACAGAAACAAAAAAGCGTACATAACAGAAAGCCAGAAATACGTGACGATAAGGACGAGATCACACACGACTGTTTTATTAGGAATTATATGGCCGATGACCGAGAAATTATAAACGGATGTCGGCAATGCTTGGCATATGTTTTATCACATTCATTTTCAAGATAGGATAGTTTTGCTATATAACCGTGAACAGTATGAACACCCATTAGCGCGTGTGAAGTCTATTTTAATTAAATGGGTAAAAACCATAAATTTCTTTTTTATTCAAGCCATCAATTATTTGTTCATATGATTATAGGACATGGAAAAATTAGATTAGATAACTACACTATTTTTTCAACGTCTTTAAAAACCTTGAGAATACAGTACAATGACGCGAGAAGGATTATAGTGAATAAATTATTAACACTAAAATATTTACTTATTATCGCGCAATCTTAGCCTGTGCATAAAAAATTCATTATTTAAAATAAAAGATCATCCATTTTTTCAATATCCTATCGATTCATTTTTCTCGTATTGTATATAAGAATATTTACAGTTAAAAAATGCATGCTGAGAATGACGAATAAATTTTTGTGCAACAGAATGAAATAATGAATTATCATACGGAGTCATTGAATTACTATATTAGGAATTATTAAAACTTGCATCATAATGCACGATATGTTGCATGCGATGGACGGCGTCTACCTGGAAAAATTGCTCAAATATTAAGACGCAACCGAGGTGACTAACGATAACCGAGACTATATACTTGCGTTTCTTTATCTTTTATCAGCGATATTGTAATCGTTCGGTACGTCTCACTCAAGATTAGAGTTTTATTGGTGCAGTACGCGATATCGGAGATGCAGTAGCCGGCACTGTACGAAGACACGACTGGAATAGGAGCATCGAAACGATTATGGAATTTGATAATGAATCAAATGATAGTCTATATAGATCATCGATACCAAAATTCCTAACGAGAATCAACAAGAACCTTGAATGGTAAGTTTAGTAATCAATTATCAGTTGCCTGTCATCTCTTATGCAAATTTTATAAAGCTGAAACAAGGTAGTATAAAATAAGTACTTCCAAGTAACGTAGTACTATCCGTTCCCTTCGGTCCAAATTCCTGTTTGGTTCAAGTTTCTTGTTTGATTATAAAATTTGACTATGGCACTCGAGTGAAATGTGATTCAGTGTGCAGGAACCAGAGAAAGAAATAAGATAATTATTGTATTTGAATTTGGCAGTATATTTCCGAACGTACAAACGCCGCGTAACATAGTTCTTTTGTGACAGCTAGGTCAAGGACGTTTATCATTATTTTCATGATTACACTAAACTCGCGGAAAATGGACAAGGAAATTTTCTTCTTGTTCGTGTCATTTTTTAATAGACGTAACGCATTTTCAATAGTGCCGTTATTCGATGTAAAATGATGTCTCGGATAAAAAGCACGTGGATCCGCGTAGTAAGACAACTTCGGTATTGTGTACGTGCCAAAGTTGTTGGAAACAAGGTTCTCAGTCGCATCTGCGCATCGCGCATAACAAAACATCGTTTCGTTGAAACTAGTTTAAAAAACCGAATTGCGAGAGTTTAAGCAAGAATTTCAGATCATTTTACTCTAAAGAAATGTCCATAAAAAAGCTCAATCCGAATATGTTATTGTCATTGAAATCTGTACCGAATCTATTAACACAAATAAAATTAGAAGAAGGCTGACATAGATCTTATCAATTTCAATTACCAATTCATAATTATCTGAAATACATGTACGAACGCTACTAGCTGTGTCAAGGATATCATTAATCCTCAAAAGGAGCCACAGGGGTTATCAAAAGCAAATAAAGAAATTAAAGTATCCTGTCAGTATAAAAGGAAAAGGTTCCTTTCTTCCTTCCTTACCTTATAGCTGACTCCTCCAATGAGATGTGCCAGAAAAGAAAAAGGTTAGGATTACATTATAAGCATCATGGTAACAGAACTAACCTAACTCACTCGATCAACCATGATCTATCTCAGTAGAGTGGGACATGTATGGTACGCGCATGCGCATATCGGAGAGAGCACCGAAGCGCCCTCATCGTATAGTGAGAATTTCCGGAAATGAAAGCCGCAACAGGACAAAGCCCGTAGCCTCCCTTGTAATGCCGCAGGGCCGGTGGCGCTCGGCAAGACGGTATTTCCTCGCGTACATCACGGAACGTAGTGGAGAGTGTATAGGAGCATTATGGACGCCTTTTCGTGAACAGTGTTCGGGACGGATAGGAGAGAGAGGAAAAAAAGTCAGTGTCGACGATAGTAATGTCGAGCGCGGGTTGGTCGAGAACGTGCATGAGATGGACGCTACGAGGAGCACTTCCGCTCGCTAATTAAACGCGACTCCTTGTTCCTCACGGCAGTCCTTGCCGTCCTCGCACACTGACGCTTACTACAGTGTTGTATGGCGCGAGCCTACTTTAAATAATGAACGTGATTGTCGCTCGCTGATACACCTGAAAATTTTCCAAGTACAGTATCGCGGGAGCACGCGAAATACTTTGTATAGAAACCGACTCGACGGACTCACGGACGTCGCCAGCACCTGCGGTGCACGTTCCGATGCATTGTTGGTGAGTGAGTCTTCTGTGAAGACACTCCATGTAACACAAGCTGGTGCTTATCCACAGCTTTGTGGTACACTAGGAAACGCTACTCTTAAGAACGGTGTCACTGTCTCTCATGCCTGAAATTATTCCTGTCTCTTTACTCTCTCACTGACTGACTGACTGACTGACTGACTGACTATTCTCTAGGTATATCTGCCTGCTTCAGTATATATGTTTATCTACATATCTGTATATCTATGCAACTGCCTCTGTGTCTGCTTCACTGACTTACTGACTTCCTCTTTCTATATATCTATCTGTGTTCTCTATCAGCCTATCTGCTTACTTGCCTTCCTGCACTGTTTGATCCCGTATGCCTGCACGAACGTCGACGAAGCTTATTAAAGAATCTTAGAAACGTATTAACCCATTGTGGTTCTCTTTCTTAGTATCTCGATAGTATTTAGCTCGAATATACTCGAGGTTATACTCAAAGGGATTAAAAATATGGGAATGTGATAGAACAAGTGATAACCCTGGCGTATTGAAAAAAAGTCGAAGGAGTTAAGGGTAAACGGGAGAAAAATCTGTACGCGCGTATCTCTTGCCTTTGAGGATAAATGTTTTTCTAGTGCTAGAGAAACTATTGAAGCCGCCATGAAGATGCATGGTGCATCGCGCGATGGCCGTGCGAAAGTGGGAGTGTCGCTAACGTCGCGTCCGAACATGGCTCGAAGGTTCTCAGGACGGTCGTCGTCGTCGTTGTCGTGTGTGGCGTTGAAAAGTGAATTTTTGACACCTCGTGTGTCGTGATGTTCCTTTGCCTCGGTCGACAATAACTCTTGGGTATATTCTTCGCGTCGCGGAATACTCTACGCGAGTAACGTTCACTTGATATTTGTGTGCTTTGGAATATTGTGAGGAGACGAATTGGACAATTTCCTAAGAGCTACTCTTGGTTACTGCTGCACTCTGGAGCTTCGCTTCACGACCAGTTGATTTTTGGCCGCGTAACCAAAGTTTATTGCTATGATAGAGTTCGCGCTGTTCTTCTTCTTTTGAGCGGTTTCTTTATTTTTTTTAAAAATATCTCTCGTTCTTTGCTTTCTTTCTTTTATTTGTCAAGTTGCGAAGCTGACATCCAGGGAGAGAGTCAGAATGTTTCGGTAAGCTTTCATCACTCGATATACTCGACGTATAACTAACGAACCGCCGCTTCGTCGAACGCTTTGTGCTTTTCGGGGATTTATTCTTCATTTTCTTATGTTTTCTTTTCTAATCGTTATTAAGAATAGTCTGTGCCTTTGTTTGCAATTTACCGAACTATTTTTTCGATTATTTTTGGTGGCTAGATGATACGTGGATTACTTTTGTAATGTAGTTTTTAATGGTGCTCTCTTTGTGGTTAGTCTCTATCTTGAGAATTATTTCGAAGATGGTGTATTTTTTTTTCTTGTTTATTTAATGCTTTTATATTTAACAAATCATTTTTGTAGGCGTAATCTTGGTTTTTTTTTTGACATCTCTTGTCATTGTGTGCTCAAAGTAATTCTTTTTATTCAGTGATCATCAATGGACTACTTACCATAAACTGTGTTACAAAGTGCATATAATAATGAAGTTATAATTGGCACGTTGTTGATTTTATGAACTTTGATATACAGTGATTTATAGAAAAAACTATCTGCAAAGTCTACTTCAAAGAAATACTGTAATTACTGTCATTGATGATAAAGAAAATCTGTGATATAGTGTACAGAACACGTAAGCTGTTTGTCACATGATGAAAGTACATTATACCATGCGCCATCAAAGACTTATTAAATACTGTAAAGGTTCTTGAAATGTATTTGAAAAATGCAACATTGATAAGACACAACTCATATCGCTATTAGAATTCATTTAGTACATGATACAGCATTTAATAAATAAATTAAAGAGTGGTTTTTTATGCTATCTCTGTAGTTATATATCTGTGATCATTTTGAAGGTGATGGTGATCGGTAACTCTGTTGGCTTGGTGAAAAGTTTCTGTGCATCAGCTTTTTTCGAAAAGTTATAACATTTGGAAATCATTGAGATGTGTTAAACTATCAGTCATTCTTTGTTTTTGTGCTTCTGCAACCAGCAGATACCCCTTACATTTGAAAAATTTTCAAAGAAACCTTTGGTAATGATAATTGTCCATAATGTCAAATGGAATTTACTATCGTGCAACAGGCTTCCAAAGGCCACCTTTGGTTTGAACTGGTGTTGTTACAATAATTGTGGTAAGGGTACGGTGGTGGTTGTGATACTGGTAAATGCAAAGACAGTAACAGTGGTGGTGGTGAAAATGAAAATGTTGATGGTGATCATTGTGGTGACATTCGAGTCAAACGATGACTGAATGACAACAAGAGCAACAGACGTTTTCAGCCTCCATAAGATGGATAACAAGAAAGCCCTATGCTCTGCGAATTGATGGGTATATGCTTTTCCTGCAGGAGACCCACAAGCAGTAGACTGAACAATAAGATCTCGGAGCACATATCGGCATCGGTAACACCTCTCCATGTTTGTCTGGAAGAACAAAGAGGACCAGAACTGGGCTCGTGTGACGCCACAGCTCGCAAGTCACAGGTAGAGAAAAGCTAAATATTATTTGGCTTAGAATTTTTATTTCTAACTTATATGATAAGCCATAGACACTGACAATTTAATGTTAATGTTGGACTGTAATATACCAGCAGAAAGTTACTCCTTGTACTATGCAATACTATAATTGTTATTCGTTCAGTTTAAAGGTGCCCGAGATTATAAGGGGCAAGACGAGAGAGAGAAAGCATCGGTATCGCCGATAGACGGAGAATTGAGGGTCGAATTGAAGCAGCAGAGGATGGCCAACACAATTTCAAATATGAAGGTGACCAACCCCATAAAGGGGCTAGTAAGCAAACGCCGTAAACGGTTCACCGAAGACGGTTTCGACCTTGATCTCACGTGTATCCTTTTCAAAAGTAAAACCTTATAAGATTTTACAGTCCCATATTCTATATAAATCGTCCGATAGACATCTTTAGTAATAACCCAAATTTTTAGATCATATCAATATCATTGAAACATGATATGGAATATTCACTTTTCCATACAAAATATTTTCCTTAATGAATTTCTATCCATCGATACAGATATAAGAGATAACTTAATAGCAATGGGTTTTCCTGCAGAGAAGTTAGAAGGAGTGTATAGAAATCATATTGATGACGTGGTAAAATTATTGGAATCCAAGCACAAGGACCACTATAAAATTTATAACCTGTAAGTGCACACTGTGATACTTTTTCAATGAGCCTTGCCTAGTATATTAATAATATTATATTTATCATATTTATAGCTGTTCTGAGAGGACATACGACTGCAAGAAGTTCAAGCAACGGGTAGCCACATACGCGTTCGACGATCACAACCCACCGTTGTTGGAGCAGATAAAACCGTTCTGCGAGGACGTTCACACGTGGCTCACGGAGCACAGAGACAATATCGCTGTCGTTCATTGTAAAGCAGGCAAAGGCCGAACGGGCGTGATGGTTTGTTGCTATCTTCTACACAGTAAACAATTTCTCACAGCTACGGAGGCCCTCAATTATTATGGAACCAAACGGACGCACGATAGGTACGTCCAGGGTAAACATTGATGGTACCAAACTCTGGTGCACTCGAATGACAATGCAGTATAGAATATTAGTTTTGCCTTGGGTTTATCTGACTTTCCTTTTGTATATGTTTAATTAGGAAAGGCGTGACGATACCTTCACAACGGAGGTACGTCGGTTATTATGCCTCTCTAGTTCAAGAGGGACTTAACTACCAACCGGTCACGCTGATCTTGCGTCAAATAAAATTGGATCCAGTACCCATTTTTAATGGTGGCCAAGGCTGTAAGTATGTAAAAATTGGAATGCACTGGGGAAACAGTATCACCCACAATCATAAAACACTCCCCGTGTGTTTGTTGAGATTCTCAAAGTGAAATACTCGTAGAGACATTAGAGATTTGACTGTATAAATATTATTTTAGACCTGCATTTTATGATATCCGAGTCCAACAAGAGGATATACAGTTCGGACGTGTACGAGGTACGGAAAGGAATGCATTCTATCACTATTCCTCTAGAACGCAGTATCACCATCACCGGTGACATTCGAGTGGACTTCTTCAATAGGCCAAAAATGAAGAGAAAAGTAAGCACCGACTTCCCACTTCATCCTTCCCACTTCACTTTCTCGTCTAACAAATTTTTCTCATTGACGTTTACCGCTTTATCGAGCAGGATAAACTGTTCCATTTCTGGTTCAACACATTCTTCGTTCGCGACCATTTGACATCCGAATACGACAACGGGGACGTGCCCATGGAAAGGTCAACAAGGGCGTTAAGCTGCGACGGCACGGCTATGGAACTACCGATGGTAGCAACCAATGCCAAAGCAAGAACGGGTTCCTTAGCAAGTCTGGGACCTATGCCACCTACCCTCGTCTTGAGTATAGACAAGTGGGGCTTGGATGACGCACATAAGGATAAACATCACAAGCTCTACAGTGCCGACTTTAAGGTTAGTAAATAGAAGTAACATCCTCTCCATCCGACTATAAAAAACAAAATGAAAAACCTTTCCCGAAGTCAAATTAACAGTGCCTCGTTCTTCAACCGCAGGTTAGTTTATTCATGCACCACGTGGGTGGCAGTATCTCGCCGGCAGTGCCGGCGACTGTTACGAGGACTAGTGAAGGTGTACAAATAGGTGGAATGGTGGGCGGTCAAGAGACGCCG
Source organism: Trachelus stipa (assembly GCA_036026315.1). Taxonomy (NCBI): domain Eukaryota; kingdom Metazoa; phylum Arthropoda; class Insecta; order Hymenoptera; family Cephidae; genus Trachelus; species Trachelus stipa. Next base: position 154,094 of record JAYRCB010000813.1, read on the forward strand.
AGTGAGTCCAGCGAAGCCGATAGCAGCGAAAGCGACACGACAGGTGACGAAGATGGTTGGGAATCGGGTGAGTCTTCTGCATCTCTCGTGGTTAATCACCATCCTCTTACACGCAGCAGTAGCCATACACATGCCAATACCCACCATCGAGTTAATCTCAGGGAAACTGCCAAAGGGTTTCTGTCGCGCGGTGATAAGGGTAGGAATAGTCACAGGGAGAGCACGACGACCATCAAGCGTTCCTCTACGTACGCACGCACGACCACCCTCGATACATAACCATCAATTTCACATTGCGGTACTTAATAGCGTCGTATTCATCGATTAGGATCTACAGTTGGATCTTCTCATCGAGTCTGTGTACAGTTTACTAATTGGGGGGGGGGAGGGGAGGGGGGGGAGGATTACACCCCCTCCGTATCGTCATTTCGCAAATACAAAAATCAACGCCTCAAAGGATCGTCCCGCGTGGACGCTCCGATTTAATATATTATTAATAAATAGCGCGTTTCGTTCTATCGGGAAGATTAACGTTACGTTGCCAATTATTATTATTAATCTTTGTTTTTTGTTATCGATCTGACAAGGAACGTCTTATCTCCTTTGGTTTAATCGAAGGATATCTTTTTTCTCTTCTTCTCTTACTGTTGCTAATTTTTTTTATTATATATATTTTTTTCATCTTCTCCCACCTATCTGCACTCTTTTTCTCCGAGATCGTCTCACGAGACATCTGGACGCTTTAGAATTTTCGATATCGATCTATTGGAGGGACTACGGAATCCTATAATGGGACGCGAGACACGTAGTTTGCTGATGTTAATTAAGTTTGTTACTAATACTTGGTTTTTATACTGTTCTACGTCTCGTGTTTCGTCGAAGAAGAAAATTTAAGAGTCACTCGCGTATTTGTCACTTTTGATCCAAAAGGAATGACGCAACGCGATGTATAACGTGAAAGTCAAGATCTCTTTTTTTTTTCCTATGCTCGACTTCTTGATGTCTTCTCTCTCTCTCTCTTTTTCTTTTTCATCGTTTTTAGTCGCGTCCCTAAATCAAGGTCGTCGTGTCACGTAGGTAGTTTAATTATAATATCGCTCGCTGTCAATGGCGACGTAATGTATTATATTAAAAGATTCGCGCGAATTGTACAAAATATGCATGAACGATAATCGCGATTGCAAATATTATCAAGGGAATCGGATTGCTGTGACGAGGTAAACCGACTGACGGTAATGCAAACGAAAAATATATATTTATATTTAATTTTTTTAAGCGTTCGCAGGAGTTCGGAAAAGAAAAACAATATTGGATTTATAATAGCATTGTAGACGGGGGGCGCAAAGGTTGTATCACAGGGCGAAAAAATTTCGCCATGACAAACAACAACAAAGTTACGCATTGATCTCTCGAAAAGTGTGCCTTGATATGTCATTGTAGGAGCGTTCGTATTTTTTTTCTTTTTTTTTCCTTCGAATCCCTTAATTTTATCGCGTCCGCCTCTTTTTTTATTACTATTATGTTCGCAATACTGTCACACGCACGTGCGTTTACAATTATCCTTAATTACTCACTCTCGGGACCTTGATCGCGGAAATATCAACAGCGCACGTAAAAAAAAAAAAAGAACTAAATGTAATTCACGGTAATCGTACAATCACGTAGTTGCAAGCTAGGAAGTAATTTCCTGTTAAGGCCCCGGTGTAACCCATAAATTATAGTAACGTAATATAAGTAACGTAAACGCCACTCACGTATCCCGCACGCAGTGTACGAAAAGTGGGAATTCGCCGGAAATCGCATTTTCCCATTGAATTCCGTATTAAAAAAAAAAGAACTAAAAAAAATGCGAACACTCGCACAACCAGCGCTTACGTACGCGATCGTTTATACGCGTATAAATTATATATCGAGTGTTGATTTCGGTTTTATACGAGCGGTCGTAAAACCGAATTCTCACTCGTGAAAATTTTTTTTAATTATTCGATTTTGCTTTACGACGATTTCGACGTGTAGCGCTGGTTGCTGGTGTCACTTTTTTTTTTCGAAATCGAGAATCAACGTTCTCCGTTGTCGCGCGCGCCATCTGTACGTTTCTCCCGTGACTATTCCGTACCGCAAGACGAAAGCCGCGCTTGTCCCGCGTTGAAGTGAAATGAGATATACAATTTTTTTTTTCGAAATTCCCCTTCCTTCCTTATTCCGACGGTACTTTTTGTCCATCCCTTATAAATCATAGCTCTTTCTCTAAGGCGACTCAAAGGGAAATGCTTGTATGTCAAGTCCGAGATGGGTTGTCGGTTATCGGGCAATTGACAGTTCATTGTGGAAAAAGCATTAAAGTCTGTGAACGTCGGTAGTCCACGTAGGTAGATTTTGAAAAAAAATTTCAAAATCCAATTCTTTTCTTCCTTTTCTCCTTTTCTTTTTTTCCTTGCTTTCTTTTTACACGCAATCGATACAATGCGTTATACAATTTTTCTTTTATTACGAAGTAGCCCTACACGTAAGTTTTGCTACGACGCGAGTACACTGATAAGCGATTGCGGTTTGACGATAGTGGTTGGTGTGGATATTCTTGAAACAAGGAAACAGAACTTGAATAACTAGCTTCGGGGTTTTTCTTCTGACCGGGAATTCGAGTTGACGATTGCAAACGACGCACGTGTCACCGGCAATAATCGTTAGTCGGTTGTTACTTAATTCGTAATGTCATTTTAAAAAAGTCACGTGCTCGCGCGAATCTTGCACGCGATTTACAGTCTTATACAATTCTTAATCAAGGTGGTAGAAATTAATCTATCGAATATTCGCTCGGATAATTAACCGTGAAGCTTTACGTTCGTTTCCACGTGCGTTTGACATTTCCTCCGAAATAAGTCCCTTGTCGCACCTTTGTATTCGCTCCTTATCGTTATCCAATCAGCCCGTAAATTTTCACGGTAAAAAAGGAAATTTCCTTGACACACGTACAATCGGTGATCGACGATTAATTTCGCGTGAATTATCGAAAAATAAATCGATGACGAATCAATAGGTACAGTATTGCACAAGATAATTGAGGGGATCGAAAGGGTTTTATTTTTGTGATTTAATAATATATATATATATATTTTTTAATTGTTCTTAAAAATCTGTATATGTATACCGGACCTAATGGTCTAACTTTTTATCTTGTACTGAGCACAGCTATTTTTTTTTCCCCAAAGCATCCCTTACGCTGGACCACTTTACCCCATCCCACCCTTATCTCGCCCCATCATCCCCGAAGCTAGCGATCGATCTGTACCTTAGATTTTCTGTACCCAGTTTATGTAAATAATCTGTAGTAGCGACTATTAATTATTACTGTCGATGCATTGACGTAAACCGTAAAGATTAATTTTCCTTAATTTTTCAGATTTTTTTTTCGTAATTGGTAGTAGAATTCGAATGCGTGCTCGTGTGTGACGGATCTGAACGTCCGGGGATACACGATGATTGTCGAGATCGTATATACTTATTTATCTTCATAAAAATTATTATTCACGCGTGTGCTCTGTCGTACGTGAGAGCGTGTGAGAGTGAGAGAGAAAGATTTTTTTTAATTACAAAAAACTTCATTATCGTTGCGTCATCCCGTTGATCGATTCAATCTAGAATGCATGAATTACATTTCGATTACGTTCAACACGTTAGATTGAGGTACGAATAAGCTGTAGTCAGTCGTTGATTGATCGACGGCTGAGAAAGTAGATGATTTTTCTTGTAGTTGTTATTGAAAAGAAAAAAAAATTGATTTTCATTTTTTTTTAACTCTACGAAAAATCTATGACGTCAGTACAAATTACTATACTGACGCCATTGGAATGTCTGCGAAGCCTGCGCGGTATTTTTTTTATGTAATTTCTCTTCCTTTATTATCTTCCCGTCCCACACACTCCCTTGTGTATCTCTTGCTCGAGCTTTTCCCTTTCTTCCTTTCGTCGTGACTTTTTCTTTTTTTTTTTTTTGTATCGTCGCACGTCGGTTAACTTATAAAGAGACACACACAAATTTCAAGATTGCCATAATTGACACAATCATACAGAATCTACATACAATAATGATTCTATTGTATAATGATTATTTTGTGATATTATTATACTGATTATTATTATTATTATTATTATTATTATTATTATTATTATTATTAATTACGACTACTATTACGTTTATCATTATTACTATTCTTCTTATTATTATTATTGTTTATTATTATTATTATTATTATTATTATTACGTTAATGATTTTTAAATGTAACGTTACTATATAATCGTACTTCTGTAATTGATATTTTCATGATAAGATTATATATTATAATTATATAATGGCACTTCTCTTGTCGTGTCTTATAATTGTGCCTCCCGTTTATCTGTGTCGTGCGTGTGTTTGAAAATTTTCAAATTTTTTTTTTGTGGATGGCGGTGGGCCAAAGGGTATTTCTTTGTCTGACCGTAGACTGTCGTCACGGTGCACGGTCGTTAAATTTTTTTCTGTGGCACGTAAAAATTTTTACAAAAATTATATATTTAAAAAATAAATTTGTTGGTTATGCCGTGATCACGCAACGGATCGTTCTGACACGTCCGTGCGGCTTCACGTTTTTCTCGCGCGTAACCACGTGGTGCATGAGGTAGACGGTATTTTCGTAACTTCAAAGGGGAGGAAAAAGCCTGTTCCATTGGTATCGGGATCCGAAGCACGTGCAACCGCAAGAAGAAGCTCGACGCTGCGCAACAATCGTCGCTGGGAATTATCGGGTTTACATGTAGAATCGTGACGCTGCGAATGGTACACAATATATGTGTGTGTGTATATATGTATATATGAGATAATGCAAATTGTTATAAATTGCGACGACGCGCGATCCTTAAGGCGCTTTTCCCTCTGCTCGATGCTCAAAATTGTATTTGTCAGTTTTTTTTTCTTCCTTTTAATTTCAGTCCAAAATAGAGGCATAATAGTGCAGCTGTCGTTGCACCTTAGTCTTTGCATGATTTTTTGTAAATTTATACGTAAGCATTGTCGTTGTTGTTATCATTGTTGTTGTGTTGTCCAGATGTGCTTAGCTTAATTTCGTGTAGTGTGTATATATATATATTCCATTTTTTTTTCAATTTTCATACGAGAAAATAACATTCATCGTACGTTTGGATTCGCGTGACGATATAGGATTTTAGACGATGTAATTTTCGCGAAGTATCTTGCGATTGTAATTGCGAGGGGAGTGCGAATGATAAGGATAAATCCTTTATCGTCACGAAATTCCAATAATCGTTAATTGAATCACTTAGTTTTTAACGAACCGCCAGTGCGAATTTGTTAAGTGATTGACAAACGTCTGTCTGTGTCTCTCTCTGTTGGGCCCCCCCAGTGGACTTGGATCAACGCGTGGGCCGGTATCGTCTTCTGTCGGATGGAGGGATGATTGATGTTTTGTGAGCCCGTCGCCCATCATCCCTACTCACCTTCAAACTTCAGTGTCATTCGCATTTTAGTTTGCAGATTTGAATATTCGCGCCAAACCCGGGAACGTTTGCGGAATGCTTTTCGAGCGCATCGTGACGTCATCCCATGTATAAGAAGACGATTCGTTCGTTATTTTGTAACTGCGCATCCGTTACGAGCATCCTAATTGGAATTCCGAAAGAGGATAATGGGACGTACCAGGCTGAAGATTTCTTCCTGTGACTTATCAGTGCGATCTTCACGCATTCCGCACACGTTTCCGGCGAACTTTAGCCACGTTAATTACGATTCGCTATTCATAGAAGATTATCGTGACGAACCGTTGTTCTGTCACAGCATGAAAATTCAAATGCACCGAATCGAGTACGCCGGAGAATACGAAAAGATTTTATTGCGTTATAAGACGGTTTTGGCATTGGATTTTTAATTGCGATTTGAAGCTTATGGAAAATATTCTCCAGTGCACTTTTTTCGGTACCTTTTTTTTACGTGCTTTGAGCTAACATGATTTTTTTGCATGTACATTTTTTTTTGCGTTCTCAAAGACAAGTTCACGTCGAGTGCGTTTGTCATGCGCGCGCACCCTCTTACAGCTACGTTCAGACGAGTGTGAAGTTTGCTACCGAAGTTTAACGATTTTACCGTTAATACAGTGACGTATGCAACGGAGACTGTGGATGCGTGCTCGCGTGTGCTTTTTATATTTTGGAAATATCTTTTTCTTTTTTTCATCTTAATAACGACGGCTTTGAACACGCGCTAACATCAGTGATCCAGAGCTGTGTAACTTTTGGACTATCTTGCAAGACCTCATTGACGGTGGTGATTTTTTGGGGAAATTTTTTTATTGACATCTTTTCATCGAGATTTAATTGTTCTTGATAAAGATCGCGCTTATAGATTTTTGAGGTTTTGCAAATTTGTCTTATTTCATTATTGAGCGTCATTGTCACTAGATTGTTTATTTTTTTGCGAACTTGTGATTATTGCGAAGGAGCACAGGCGAGGGTGCGAATGAGCGAGGGAGAGGGAGATACTGAAAGAGAGAGAGAGAATGAGAAATCGTTAAGAATATTTGTGTGCGTGTGTGCGTGTGAGAGAGAGGGAGAGAGAATATAAGGAAACAAAAAGAAACAAACAATATGAAAAAAAAAACATCGACAAATCTTTTCCCGTGGGAAGAAAAAATCCAATGCAACATGATACGGGGTCGAACTACGTTATAAGCGAGAGACACATTTTTTTATATGTAAAGTATAAAAGAGAGAAAAAAATAAGATACGTACCGACTAAGAAAGGTACACTATATAAATAAAGAAAGCAAGACTATTTTCATAAGGAATAAATTGTAAGTCAATAATAGTTAAATGACGAAAAAGCTATAAGTAAAGGAGAAGAAAAATGGAAAAAATTACGTGTCTCGCGATTAGCGGCCATTATTGTCATTATTATCGACTTTAACGCGAGACGAAGAATTATCCGATTTTTTTTCTTTCGAAATTTCCCGCTGCGCATTTATTTCAACTTCGAAGTTTCACGTTTATCTCCAATCGGTCAACCGATACAATTTCCAACGGGCGATTTACGTCACGCGATGCAGAGCTTAATGTTTGCTGAAAACGAACCGTCTTTTTTTCAATATGGCGACTCGACTTTTGTACGACGAAAATTTTTGTCTTGCGTATAAAGAGTAAGGAATTGTCGAAGCAAACAAAAAATCTTTATTCACGCGTCTGTCCAACGCACGGTCTGTTCTTATTAAGCTCTGTTTCCATGTGCAAGGTATTTAAACGTAGCATGCAATATAGAGCTTAAGACACTTTGGTACAGTTTACGCTGGAAATTTATAACTCCTCATATTTTGTACAGGCGCGTACCTTTAGCTGTTCTATTCTTATATTTATAACATAAGATCGCAATATTGTATCTCATCGCCTTTAGATCCATCTGGGACATTTTTTGTCCGACATTTTTTTTCTAAATCATCATAGTCTTTTTTTCTCCCTTTTCTTTCAGGCATCACGAGGTCTGACTCGAAAGATTTTTTTTAAAGCATTTACGAACTTTGCAAGACGTACACGGCTCTTACGGCAATGACGTATACAATTTTAACGTAGGGAAAAAAAAGGAAGCTCGTAACTTTTGCCAATGAAAAAAAAATATTACTTGCTCGAGTGACGTCACCGTATTGAAATGACGATTTTCTTTTTCATTCGACGACGGCTGGAACATCAATATCCGATATTCTAGGTTATCGGTTACGGCGATACTAGCGAAATACTTGCGTCCAAATTGCGAGTTCGCGATACTTTGATTAATTGGAAAGTGCGACGAGGGGAAGATAGAGAGAAAAGGACGGGAGAAATTGAATGGCCAAGAGAAAGTTATTGTTACACGAAGGAAATGACGTAACGAGTAATAAGTGTATATGGATTTATACAAAAAAATAATAATGCTATCCAATTGTTCTTTGTATCTGTTGCAGCTCGGATCTCCCGTTCGGTAAAATAACATATAAAACATTTACCTGGACGCGTAAACGATACTGATTTAATTTCAATGATTTGTCATTGGCGTTTTGCTGCGAGAAAGATTATCGTTATTGATTCCTAGCCGTCATCGCGCGACCGTGGCGCCAAGCCATTGCGCATGCGCGCGCCGTATCCTTCGATGCACGTTTAGCGAATCCACGTTTGAGAAAGTTATATATACAGATATATATATAGAGATGAAAAAAAAGAGGGAGGAATGAAAAAACAAAATAAAAATTCAAAATTGTATGTCTTTCACATTGTCTTTTTTTTTGGGCAAATTGGCACAATTTCGTTTAACGATGTTCGATCGGCAGTTTGTTTTTCTCTCTCTCTAGCAAAATAGTGCGGTTCTATTTCGGGGAGAAAGAAAAGTATTAAAAAATATTAATCTGTCGATCCGTATCGTTCACGCGGAATCGTGCCAATCGCTTGAGGCGTAAGAGAAAAATTGTAAATTTTTGCGAGCGGCTATGAATATTTTTTTTTTAATTCGATCATTACGTTCAGTTTTTATTGTCGTGATTTTTTTCTTTTTTTTTTAAGATGTAATCGCGCCGACGAGATAACGGAAAGAGGGACGTTGTGGCGGTAATTGCGCGAAGTCGCAATAGAAAATGAACGATGGTCGTCAGCGGTGGGCGAGAGAACGACTGTTCGTAGGATCCTTATTATTCGAGTACCTTAATGTTGGTAGACTCTAAAGAGGTTCGCCTCGTAATCGAGGATTTGTAAAATTTGAGATAAAAAAAAAGAAAGAAAATTCAGACGAGCAAGACAAAGTCGAATAATAAATTAATATACGTTACCTAACGAGAAATGAATGTTACTATGCGATTTGTAATAAGAATATTTCGCAATGTAATTACAGCTGATTCCTTCCCTGCGTTTCGCACTCGTCTACGCACGTGACGTCTGCCGAACGAAGAACAGAAACGAAAGTGACGTATCGTAACGTCGACGCGAGATTACGAAGAGAAAGTTTACAGTAAAATGAGGTATATCTTCAGGTCCGTCGCTTCAAGGATTTATTTTTTTTTTAATTCGTCGTTCGATGAATCCCAGCAATAAGTCATAGAAAATTTGTGATTTGTAATTGGAAACAAACAAAAAAATTCACATTTTTTCTTCTACGAACGTCGTAAAACGAAATCGACGTATTCCTGCGTATACCTCGTTCGACGTAAAAGTCACGAAATCAATGGTACCGTTTAATTAGAGCTTATGTAAGATTGCGAGAAAGAGAAGAAAAATAAGTGCGAACGGACAGATCGTAAAAAGAAAATCTTCGGTGACGTTTATAATAACGTATGCCCGGAGGTACCTGTTGGGCTACTTTGTTTTCTTCCCACCCCAGTACTAAAAAATAAAAAAAATTTGTACATATTTCATCGGTTACGTTTTCTTTTTTTTTTCACGTGATTTTACTACGAACGCATGTTCTCTAAGCTTTTTTTTTTAATCGTGCCTCTACGCCGATATTGTAATATATTTAATACATTGCCAAAAAAAATGAAGAAATACATTGTCAATGAATTTTTGGAGGAAATAATTTTTTTTTCTTCCCGCGCCTACTGTCACCTCGTCAACGTCACTGGATACAATAAAATCGACGATCACGATCGATGCTCGATCGCCGTCATTGCCACGTGACAGAAGATTTTTTCGTCGTTTTTTGGATCAAAGAGCAATTTTATTCGTCGAAGGGATTCATTTTTTTAAATTCACGTTTACGTAAACGGCACGACGGCAATCGATCATTTTAACGTGATCGATCGTTTTTGTCGTATTAATCGCAGGATCGTGATATCTTATAAAGGGCCTACCGGCGTTCCCGTCAATATTGTGATAGTAGAAGGAATCCTAAGAATCGAAGAAAAAAAAAGAAAGTCCACGAGAATTTCGTCGTCGATAACGTAGATGTATAAAATAAAAAAGAAATGACACCGAAAAATAAAAAACGAAGCATAAAGTGCGATATACCGTAAACGCATGGTGTTTTGGGGGCAAAAGAAAAATTCGAAATTCCTAAAAATTCTGCTGCGTTGCGTCCAAAATTCACGATCGTTCGATCCCACGTGGATCGCGCACGATAAACGAGACAGTGAGAGAGAACGAATTTGTAGCGCGAGAATGAGAGAGAGAGAGAGCGAATGAGTTTCCCAAATAAAAAAAAAAGAAACCATTCTTGTTATCCATATTTTACGAAAAATCTGTTGCGTTCGTTCGAAATTCTATAATAAACCGGAGAACCGTTATTTCAGCGACGAACACTTAACGACAGTGCATCCTACTCTTTCACCCACGTTGTATCCTTTTCTCTTTCATGCTGCGCCCGGAGTCGCGGTATATATGCACACGATTCTGTAAGTCCGAAGAGAAAAACCAAAAAAAAAATAAAAAGAAACCGCTCCTCTACCCATGCATGTCGCACGAGCGTACAAACATAACCTATACACATTTTTATTATTTATTTCGCTCTTATCTTTTTATATCCTTTTCTCTTACTTTATACATATACTTCGTGTCGCTCGCGGATTACAAAATTATCCTGCGCGACTGCGTTTTTTTTTTTTAATACCGCGCACGCTCATCACATCTTTTGTAAATGTATCTTTTTTTTTCATCAATTTACACCAAAAAAAAGCCCATCATTCCACTATCACGCCTGTTACTCCGTGTCATTGTCCAGCTTGGCGTTTTAACATGTCCGCCATTTTGACACCTCGGCAAACGTCCTGCGTCTGACGTCAATATCTTTTTTTATCTTCTCAATTTCAATGGTGCCAATTGAGAAAAAAAAACACGTTTCTCACTCTGAAAAACGTATCGCGAACATCGCGTATTGTGCTTATACATATATAACTATATATACTATATCGAAAGTCGATCAGGATCTACGGCGCAGGATGTTTCCCCGTGACGTCGTCATGATTTGTCGTCGTTGAGGCATTTAAAATTAATTAACATTATCGTGACTGACGCCTCTGGGTCTGCTTTTACAGGGGAGTCGACGTACTTGTGACTTTGAGACTAGACTGATGGCGGGCCAATCAGGTTAAACTCTTCACAGACGATCCAACTCACGACTGCAACGCACCGCTTGATTACCAACCGATCGATCGGGACAAATAGTGTGAATAGATCGAAGATATCACATCCTGCCTGCCATCCGCTACGCATGCATGACCTCCGCATAACCTCCAATTTATTGGTACAAGCCTATATCACATGGGCGTATTGCATTGGCAATTTTAATTATCTTTACAATCTTTATATAGAGACTAATTTAATAAATTTTCATGTGCGTGCGTGCGTGTGCGTGTGTGTGTGTGTGTGTGTGTGTGTACATTATGAACGTTTAATGACAGTTTGCCACCGAAACGGAACCGGATGGGGGGGGGGGGGATTTTTTTGGAAAAATATCTGCGATATGTGAATAAATTTTTTAAATCGATTGGGCACGATTTTTTTTCATTCGTTACGTAATCGATACTTCCGGTACGTCTGTGCGTGAGGGGTATGTTTTTCTCTCTCTTATTTCGATTTCTTTTTTTATCCCCTCCTCCGCCGGTGTTATACGGGTGGACGACGGGTGATTTTGTGTCTTTGTCGTTTTTGGAATGGATTTCCAAAAGTAATACAGAACGTATGTGTATTTGACATATATGGCTTTTTTTTTGTTAAGGGGTTTTATCGATTTTTTTTTACACTCACGTGACTTTAGACGCTTCTCATGCTGTGGCAAACTGAATGAACACGTGACAGTTTGTAGTGTCGGGTGTATGTGTTTGACAAATTTCTGAATGATTTTTTTTCAAAATTTTTTTTTGTTTCACGAAATTAATGATTTTATAGTTATTTTTGCGTTTTGCCGAGACTGTGGGTTCTCTTGCATATAATGTTTTTTTTTCTTTTTTTTTCAATGAATTTAAATGTTCCACGGTCGACGTTTACGGTAGAGATTTACTCGATACGAGATGAAATCTTCTGTCCCGGGAGGCTGTGATTTTCTCTGGAGAGATATCAATGCCGTTGAGAATTCAATTCACCCACTCTGCGGGCGTACAAATCTTTTGCCGTTTTTCTTTCGCTCTTTGCCCGGGAGACTGCATGAAGATGATAAGAATAAGCATCGTCGTGCCTTAATTAATTGATTACGTATTGACCTATGTCACGTTACGTAGCTTTATTGTCAATTACTCGTATGCTTATACGTTTATTTATTTATTGTACATTTGTTTATTCACATCCTTCGTTTTCAATCTTCTTCACTCGATCATGCGTTTACACTATTTTTGTACTCTCGGTCGGTTTTTTTAAGAAAAAAATTGCAATTTTTTGTCACTTTATACATCAAAAGCGATCGAATTTCGTGGCAATTTTCAATAATTCAGATTTAATCTTTAAGATGCTCGGTTGTTTCCCACGTGAATTTTTGTCGTATTTTTCACGAGGCTCTCGTCTCGTATGTGCGATTAGTACGATGGGCGACGAGGGAAAGAGAGAGAGAGAGAGAGAGAGAGAGAGAGAGAGAGAGAGAGAGAGAGAGAGAGAGAGAGAGAATATATGTATATGCGAGTGCGAGTGAGTCTGATAGAACGTGAAGGAATGCGAGAGATTGGTGACGTGTAGAGAGAGAGAGAGAGAGAGAGAGGGAGAGGGAGGGAGACGTTTACTCGGATTTGTTTACACAACGGCAGACAGCAATTTGCCGTTTTTATTTAGTTACGTTTGTTAATCGTCACGATTGGCTACTAATTATAATGATAACGCTAATAATTATTACTAATTGTTTTCCTCTTTGGCAACATAAAAAGAAATTCTCGAGCCACGTGTGATATGTTTCCAGTGACGTTGCCGAAAGAATCGCCGTTTTTTTTCTACGTATGTAAAGAGGGAAAGAAAATTGAGGAGAGACAGAGACAAAAGTATGCGTTACTAAGATTCGTAATTGCGAGCCGTTTAATGGAGAAATTGGATCGATAACGATCGTAGGTGTCTTGAAAAAAAATTTCTTTGATATAAACAAATTTCCAAAATTTCAATCGGATATTCACTTGTTCTCGTAACTGGCTTTTAATTTTTTCTTTTTCTTGCGATGACCCGTTTACTGTATCTTATTTTTATCCAATTTTCCGTGACTTCACAAATGTGTACAAAATTTTCATGGTCGATCGCGCGAAATTCGAATTTTTCTAAAAAAAATTATAAATCGAAAAAATATAACGCAATTCTTCGAATCGTCTTTCGGACTCGCACCTAGATCGAGGATCTAGATCCCGGATGATCCACGCGAGTGTGGCTTTAAAAATTAACTTGCCTAACGAAATGCTTATTAATTAATATAACGGAGGTTAATCAATCAGAAAAAGATACGTTCGAATTTATGGCGATGGGATTAGTGGGATCGTGTCTGGAGATAAGAATTATGATAAAATATTATCCGCCCCCCTCCCCCCCCCCTTCCCGTAAGCGTTTATTGAGAACGAAGAATAATTAAGATAGCCTTCAAAAGAATCTTGGCTGGCTGCTATCTTTCGTAACGTATAAGGAAAAAGAAACGAAAGAAAGAAATTACGTTCGGAGACGAGATTTATTTGTATATGTAAATTTTTTAATTTTTTTTCCTCCATTTTTTTTTCAAATTCTCTCCTGCGTTTCATTTCTTTCTCTTTCGCATCGCCTTGCGATGTTTCTTCTAGTTGTTATTATTATTATTATTATTTCGTTTTATTTATTCTTGACCAAGTCCAAGTTAAATCCAACGTAGGTACTTAGCCGTTTAAGACGTTAATCTTTCATCGCGTTAGATTTTTTTTTCTTTATCTCCTTCTTTTTCTGTCACTCACGAATGCACTGATGCAACGTTCTTTTCTGTGATTCTGATCGATCCGCGCCGATAACACCGTGGCTCATCTTTCTTATCTGTGCCAACAGCTCGGCAGCACGGAATCGTTTCGTTTATTTAATGCATACAGTACACGTAAAGTTACACTATATAGTGTAATCGAGCCTATGCATTTCTTACGTATTGACGGGAAACGTCCGTGCGCGGGAATATTTGAAACTCCGATTACGGATTGATTCGATATTTCAGAGAGAAAAGAAGTATCGATCGATCGATGCTGTATCGATCGATCGCGAGAGAATTTCGATATTTTTTTATTATTAATTGCAACAGGAATAGAGATACGTCCATGCGTGTTGTCCATTGGGACGAAAATGAAAATCAATTGTTGGAAATTTATTTTCTGTCCGTTGAAATTCGTTTTTTTCTTTCTGCACCTTTTTTGCCTGCATACTCAAATTTTGATTTTGTAACTGTGGGCTGGCTTTGGAGGGAAATTACCCGATTACCAGTAGAAAAACTTTCGATCGACGTTTCATCGCGGATGTAGTGTTCAATTCAACCTATAGAGTACAAAGACATTGACGTGATCTCAGATAGTATTTAAAGATAAATTTAAAAATGAACGACGAATAACGAGAAAACAAGAAAGACAGCAGGAAACACGCAAGAGACTAATGGAAGACATACGTTTGCTCTGTCTTTATTTTTTTTTTTTTTGGAAGTACATGGGTTTTTCCTTCTTTGAGCTTTACTTTTCTCGTTTATTTTTTTTACATATTCTTTTTTGTTTTCTTCAAAGAGAACGAACGTACGAGACAAAAAATTGCCACGTGGACGCGTGACGATATCGATGCTTAACGTAGGATTGTCGTTTTCGCTTTAAAATTTTCCCAGGATTTATCATCGTTTCCCGATAATTTTTTTCTGTATTTTACATAAAAACAATGCTTCTCTCTATTCATACATTAATCGGAATGTATCTTTGCGAAAGCGCATTGTGCGGTCGATGCGCAATCGTAAAGATAAAAAAAAAGATTCATAATAGTAATATGGTAAAAATGCATCAGTACAATCCGAATCGTATTCGATATCGCTCTCTCCCCATCGTGCGATGTTACTCATTGTGGTTTAAAATTGTAGAAAGAAATACTTTGACGTTTCATGAATACTATGATTTTTTCCCTTTTTCTTTTATATTAGGAATTGCAAGCGGGACAAACGGTTGTCGTTTTTCCACCAGTACCTTTCCAATATTAAGTTTATATATATATATATATATTCGTATGAATACAATAAGTAGCAACGAGTATCATGGAGATTGAGTACAACACAGCATACATATTTTAGCGAGTTCTCCTTTTACAATAATATTTTTATGGACGCACGATAACGAGTCATTTCAATAAATAATTTTATTAAAGCCAGTTGCCTGTATCATATACGTACAAATTGTTGAGATACAATAATTGCCAAAAAAATAAACTTTTTAAAGCTGTGAACCATTATTGACTGTCAAGTAATAGATACCAGTTGATTTTTTCTTTATGGGAAATTAAGGGGCTATTTTTTTTCCAAATTCATACATTTTCAAGGTGTCGTTTCGTACACGGAAAAGGGCCCATATTTGTGGAATTTTTGGTATGCGCCTGTCGAATGTACATTCCGCATTGGTAAACGCCTGACTACATTTCATAGCTTGAGAGAAAATTGTAATCGCAAATGATTGCCACTGTTATGTTCTAAAATTGCGTTCGCGAAAAGCGTCATTGACGGATTCTATTCGTAGGAGCGAAATAAAGATCAGGCTAGAAAATAGTGCGGCTTAGAAGGAATGCGGATGTATATGAAACTACGATCTTTCTTTTTTCCTTTCTTATACTCTCCGATTTTTCATTTGTAACGGGATACGATGTGTACCTAGTTTATACTTCGTGAAGAACAAGATAATTATAAAAGAAGAAAAAAAGGATAATAAGCAAAAAAGAGGAATGAAATAAATGATTTTTTCGAGAAAAAAAAACTAAAAGAATGTCTACTTATTATACCCTATCGCATTACGTTAATATTTCATATTGTTATTAATGTAATTGTTCACTGTGGATTGAGATAAAGATAAATGCGTTAAACTTTTATTTGTTAAAGTTTAATCTTTAATTGTTCGTCTGTGTTTTTAATACATTTTGCACGTACCGTGGTTGGAAGTTTGAAATTTTTTAAAATCTTTATACGATAATTTTTACGTTTAAGTTATATTTATAAAATGATACCTTCTGCTATAAGTTGCATTATGGACGTCATATATTTATAAAATATAGGCGTTTTTCATCTTTGATAAATGTTGGCTAGTATATTTCTAATCATTTATCTTCCTCGACCTCGACCACGGTTGAACCCACCTCGACCTCGACCGGATGCTTTTCCTTTTGGTGGCGGTGATTTCGGTCTTAGAGCTTCTATTCTTTCGGTGCAACCTGTCGTGATCTGGCTGTTGTTGAAATAGCTTGTGTAAAGATCAGCATTGAAATTTGTATTTGTCAGTTCAGGACCAACCGTGAGCCAGCCTGGTCGGATTGTACAGTCGCGACCAAATAAATGCAATCTGTATTAATGAAATTATTGTAAAATAATTAACAGGCAAAGGATCACTTGTGTGTATGTCATACGTACCTTCTACGACCCAGACAGAAATGCTCGATGATGTGAAATATTTCAACTGGCTTTTCTATCGATCCATATTCTGGTTCTTCTGATATAATTAAATCAATGTCGACATTGGCGTGAATAAAATCTCCATCAGTCGATCTTCTGACTGTTCCCTTTATACCCATTAAACAATGTTCCTTTGTCCTTTGGAGAACAGCCTTGCTGTCGAGGTTCTTGCTATGACCTGGATTGTTAATGTTGGTGCGAATCCAACAAATGTCCTCACAACGTCGGAAGCCCCATTTGCGAAGACAGAAACGTCCCATGTCAAGACCATCGCTACTTCCGCACCATAAAAATACGAAACTTCGATTCGCTGCCACTTCACCTATGTCCAACTCCATTATCTGGTACGAAGGTAAGACCTTATTTTCTGAAGTGTTATAATATATAGTGGAATTTACTTTTTATGTTAATTTATTTTTTATTTACATACCTGATCCCAATTCCACAACTGTACATTCGTTGCTCCACAAGTTCTTTGATATTCGTCTAAAGGTGGTTCGATGAGAATCACATCAAACTTACAGTTTAGCTCCTTTAAGTTGTACGAGAGAAGATTGGTTTTTAGGTACATCGGTGGTGTTGCTGTCTCTGATATTAAATCATCCTTGAGTTTTATTAGTTCCCTCAGTTTTGGATATTCTTCAAATCTATCGGCTAAACCCACGTCTCTGATAAAATTCTGTGGTCGTTGACCAGTGTCGATGAAGTGTTGACAGTAATCATTGTGTGGATTTGACGACTGAGTTCCCTATAAACAAGAACAAGAATTGCTATCACAAGTGTTAATGGTTCCTTGAATTTACGCAATATGCATTTATGGACAAACCAGTCAATTACTATTTCGAATGAATTAACGTGCTTTTAGAAATGTGGAGGAATCCTTATAAACTATTTCATCAGCAGGTACAGTATCGTCTCTTATATCCTTTGCTTCGTCATCCAACTTATTTGTGTGAATCTTTCCTTTCTTTTTCTGTGCTTCATCAATATCTGTACCCAGAATCTGTCTTAGCTCATCAACGCTAGAAACTCCAAGCTGTAAAACAATAAATACATTCCATGTTTACTCAATTCATAACCCATCTGTAACCGTACTATCTTCCAAGTAGCAATAAACCAACAAACATGGACTCTTACCGTTTGGGCCAGTAATTTTTTACGTTTTTGTGATCGTTCACGAAGAGTTTGCAACATGACGAATCTTTACTCCAACAAAATCTCTGGATACCTTTACACAAAAAATCTTTTAATAAATACACCACTAACAGCGTTCAAGTAAAGAAGCTCAACCTTCTAAGATTTTACATAGATGAGTAGGGAGATGCACAACGCTACGGTTTCAGGCAAAACCATCCACATATACCATGGACTATGCAATCCCTACTTCAAACTCATTGAATAAATGTCTACTCGATTTAGACAAAGAGGGACTGAGGTGGCGACCAGTAGTTCTCCTTTTCTAATGCTCCCACTGGCTACGTTTTCTATAAACCCACTACGGCTGCTAATTAGAATGAGACAGGGCTTGACAGCCACCACTCGCCATCTTTTTCTATCCTCTGACCATTTTTCCTATCGTTGTGCGTAATCCATACTATATGTTGATGGTCTCTGTCGACGTTACAGATTCCGCTGTAGCCGCGTGGGTCATGATCATCGTTCCAGTTGATATTGCAGTCAGCGTGAAGACGAATGGATTGCTTTGTGGTGGTGGTGGTGGTGGTGGTGGTCTTTCGTTGCGGTGAATCCTTGACCAGGGGTAGATCTATCGCGTTTAACTTACCTTACCCCTTTTTGCGTTTTCCTTGCTGCTCGACCCGACTTCCTTTCCTTCCTCAGATATTTCCCCCAGTCCTGTGTGCGACAGCCGCAGGACACGGGGTTTTTCCTCAATAAAAAAAAAAACACTCGGAGAGGTCGTAGCTCCCTTTTGGAGAGGCAGGATCTCACGGAAATGGGCGAGGAGGGGCCCATTTCGCTCCCTTATACTGTCTACCTTTCCTACTTTTTCCACTGTTCTCTTCTCTCGCTCCTCACAAATAACCTGGTCCTCCTGCGTAGGTTTTACGCATCTTCTTCTCTCCCTGTTCCCTCAGTTCCTACCGTCTCTCTTCTTCATCGTTTCTGTTCATCAATCTTCCTCTTCTTCCTTTGATTAAAATCTTCCCTGTCTGCTGCTACCAAACGTTTCTACTCAATTTACGAATATCCTATTTCTTCCTATGTCTCCATCACTCTCTTCCTAGTATATCCTTCAAAACTAAGTTGTTAAAAAGTCCTTTGGAAAATGAAAAGTCCAAAGTAGTAACGCGTATAACATACCACACGTATATTATTACGCAGGAATATATTTAAAATATATCTCTAATGGCTTTATTATTACTAATCTTTCGCGGGCTATATATGTCCATCTGTACTTTGTATACTGTATCATTATTGCGTTTATCGAATAAATGATCTTTGAACACTTATACACGTTGATATTCTATTGCCCTCTGCGAATATCCCAGAATACGTCCGAGTTCTGTCTCTCTGTTACTCTCCTCCATCCTAACAGCATCCTTCTCCTTCTCCTTCACCTTCTCCTCCTCCTCCTACCTCACCCTTATGCTTTGACACTTTCGTAATCTTAAGTATAGTATAGTAGAAGTAGACGTATAGTATTTTTCCATACAGAATATCAACGATATGCGGCGCTTCAAAATGCCGATTTCCCCAGCGAATCTTTCAAAGTTTAGTTCCGTATATCAACGATAGAGGGCATTACAAAATGCCGACTTTACGAGCAAATCTTTCGAAGTTTAGTTCCGTATATCATCGATAGGGGGCGCTTCAAAAGTCCCATTATCTCAGCAAAACATTAAACTTTTAGTTCCGTATATCAACGATAGAGGGCGCTCCAAAAAAAAAAAGCCGATATTTCCCAAAAAATCATTCAAAGTTTAGTTCCGTATATCAACGATAGGGGGCACTTTAAAACGCCTATTTTCTCAGCAAAAGTTCACTCGCACTCTCAGAGATGGCGCCACATATCATGCCCAGGAAGTGCTGCCCCCTTATCGGCGAAAATTCGAACTAATGCAAATTCTTTAATAAGAATTTACCCATTGAAATTTCATTGA
>JAYRCB010000814.1:8166-18291 GCA_036026315.1 Trachelus stipa
CATCTACGCTCCGTTTAAACGCGTTCTGATTGGTCGCGTTACTGCAACTTCAACCTCGATTATCTCGAAATTTTGATGTATGAAATAAAAAAATGAAAATATACGTATTTCTTAGAATTTGACAAGGAATACAACGGTGCTGCTACAGTGCGTTCCATAACGAACACCCTGTATAGAGGAGTACAATAGGGTTGAGCGTATCCGACTAGACCCTGTTAATATAAAATCAAACCCCGGTCTGCGGTCAGTTGCAAAATTATATCTGAATTCCTTTTGGGCAAGTTTCGGCAACGCGAAAATCTGCCTAAGACGGAAATCGCAACGACTCGTCAGAAGCTCGTAAGCCTGCTCACGTGTCCGGAGGTCGAAATTACGGATATTTTACCCGTAGATGACGAAGTAATCTACGTCAATACGAGTAGCACGAGCGAATCGGTGATACCCACAGCGTACACAAACGTCGTTATAGCAGCGTACACCACGGCTCAGGCTCGTTTGAAATTGTACGACTACCTGCAAGCGATAGATAGACGCGTTTTGTATTACGACATCGACTCGTGTACATACGTATCGGGTAGTGTTCACGCCGATAACGATTACGAGCCGCCACTCGGCAGTCTTTTGGGCGATTTAACGGACGAGCTGTAATCATATGGTGTTGGGAATTATATCATGTCTTTCGTATCGGGAGGCCCGAAATTTTAGGCTTACAGGGACGCAGGCCAGACGGTTCTCACGCTGAAGTCTGCAAGGTCAAGGGTATCACGATCAACCACGCGACAAGCCTAACTATTAATTACGATTGGATACGCTCTTTTGTAACGGGAGAGACCAGCGAGCCAGTTGTTTTACACTACGACGCGATACGCCGTACACTGTTTCATGACGTAATGAAGCGTCTAGAATCTAAAACGTGTAAACCAACCGGGCTACAAAAAAGGTCGCGCGGTGGTCGTTTCGGATCGCTTCCATACGGCTTTATATAATTATTATAATAAGAAACTGTACAAATGTATATACAAAGCAGTATAAAATCAATAATAGAACGTTGTAATTTGATTAAAAAATCTGTTACCTATCAAAACCCTCTACCAACCTACCCACGTTATTAGTTTTTCAGCGACGCTTCTGGCATGCTAGCCGTACACGCCGGCTAGCGATAAGGTTGACGCACATACATGCCGACAATTAGCTCACAGGGATGCGATGAGCTCGCCCGGACCAGTGGCTAGCAACGTTGCCGATAAGAGCTAGTACGAGCGCGACATACGAGGCTCACGCGCGTCGCGCGCCCGACACGGCAGGGGGGCGTAAAGCCCGATAGACTCTTCAATAATATATTCGTAAAGAGCACCGCCGAATAACCTCATTCGGCATAATGGACACGCGGTGGAAGCACCTGTGGACGTCGATGGTCTGCGGCCCCACGGGGTGCGAGAAGACGTTTTTTGTAAAGAAATTCCTACGGTTCATCGAGGACATGAGCGACGTGCGCCTCACGCGCATCCTCTTTCACTATGCACAGTGACAGGAGGGGCACAGGGAATACGGGAGCGCTATAGAGTTTCACGAGGGACTGCCGCAAAACACCGATAACGGCCACGACCCGCGCCCGAAACTCGTCATCATCGACGATCTCTTGAGGGAATCGTCCAGTAACACGGTGGTCGATCTTTATACCAATGGCAGCCATCATAAGAACATCAGCGATATCTCCATCACGCAAAATCTCTTTCATCAGGGGCCCGGGCAGCGCGATATCTCTCGACAGCCTTCTGAGGCGTCTTTATTACACACCAGCAGAGCCGTCTTCGTACTCTGGTATCGATAATCTCGAGCGGGCGGCTAGGGGTAGGGTAAAGCGAAATTCCGTCGTACACTGGTTACAGGCGCCAGACGCGTATACGCTGCATAAGCCCGTACGTCATAAGTTTCAGCGCCGCTCTTACACCGTCAGCAATATCGACAATATTTGGGAAGCCGATCTTGTGAACCTTCGTTCGTTAAAGGAATACAACAATTGTTACACGTATATCCTTGTAATAATGGATGTACTCAGCATATACGCTTGGGTTGAGCCTTTACGCGATAAGACCGGTGCGACAGTAGCAGCAGCATTCCAGAGGGTTTTGGCGCATGTTAAGAACAGGATACCCGTGTACCTACGGACAGACAAGGGTAAAGAGTTCACCAATGGTGTACTGCAGCGTTTGGTTAAGGAGTTCGGTATAGGATTCCATGTAGCGCGCAGCCCCGACGTAAAGGCAGCTATCGTCGAACGCTACAATCGTGCTCTGAAGGAGCGTATGTGGCGTTACTTTACACATAGAAACACGCGGCGGTACATAGATATTCTTCAGAGCCTCGTAGAATCCTAAAACAGGACACGACAGTCTGCAATAAGAATGCGCCCAGTCGACGTAACCATGTATAACGCCGCTAAGGCACGTATGAACTTATCCGCGCGGTATACTACTACGAGCACGCGTATTCCTAAATACGGTGTCGGCGGCCTGGTACGCATCAGTAGCGCTAGGAACGCTATTGCGAAAGGTTACGAGGGGGCCGTACTCGAGAGATTTTTTAAATCGTCCGCCTAGGTACAACAAGGGAACCACCCGTCTACATCTTAAAAGATCTCGCCGGCGAGGAAATTAACGGTATTTTTTACGAGGAAGAGTTCGTTCGAGTTCGCAAGGACCTCGCAAAGGACACGTTTCTCGTTGATCGTATAATAAAACGAAGCAGTCGTGAAAAAACCCAAAAAGTACTGGTTAGTTGGGTCGGTTACCCTGAGAAATTTAATTCGTGGATATTGGCGTCCCGCTTAAAAAACAATGAATGACCAGTTTTTTCTCGTTCTTCCTAGTAACAGCAGCATGTCGTACTTCCCTGAAAATAAAACTACCAGTTTTACGACACATCTACCGCGTCAGATCGATTTACACGGGACATGGTCTGTTGCTGTGGTCGAAATACAGATCCCTATGACCTTTCTTCATGTACCTGCAGCGCTAAAAGATTGGGATCACGTGGGCGTGCTCACCACCCGCACCAAACCGTGGAAGAACCACAAGGAATCGATATTGGACCTTGTGATGACGGGTTCTAAGGAAGCGCACGATGTTTACAATGACGTAAAGACACTCGTTTTCGAAATAAACGCTGTCCAGGTTATGACGGGGCACCTGAAACTAGAACTCTGTAGAGGCGGTTACGCGAATGTATCGTTCGTCTCCACCGATGACGATCTAGACGATCCGCACGAGTTGAGACTCTGCCGACCTCTGGCGCACATCCTAGGTTTTAGCGAGTCGGTCGTGATATCAAAAGCAGAACCCGTTGTCATGGCTGATCAACCGGCTAGCTTGATAACGCCCTACCTAAGATGCTTTTCGTTTACACCGACGTTTGCGAGCCGTACATCACCGGAGACGTCCAAACATCCCTGCTTCGCGTGGTTACCCTTGCAGCCGGATAACAAATACGCATATACCGCCCTAAAAGTGCTCTCGTTTTCACCGTTAAAGTATATACCACTACTCCGCACGACTTTTCAAACGATCGACATCGATATAAGAGACCGCTGAGCGAACACATACCATTTGAATCAGGAACGCTCTCTGTAACACTACACTTTAAACTGCTAGACTGATGTCTCATAACACCGATTACTACGACTCGCAGATAGATAGGGGGCACTCCAGGAAATTTCGGGTGTTCGCGGGGTCGCCGTATCAGCGGGGTCATGGTATCGGTAGCTTTCTCGGTGGTCTGTTTCGGCGCATGCTACCTCTGCCATCGAGGAGCCCGAGCCGTCGGTAAGGAGGCGATGCACGCGGGCATGAATATCTTGACAGACGTCAGCGAGCGCGGCGCTCCGCTGAAACAGGCGTTTCGCACCAGGGCCGTCGAATCGGGTATGAATCTTAAACGTAAGGCGGAGGCGAAGATTGACGAGCTCATGAAAGGGTCGGGCTATAAAGCTGTAAAACGATCGTGTGATGGCCACTCTATCATGGACATCGCTGGAAGGAGCATCACCTCACCCTTAAGAGCTGCTAACAAGCGTAAGAAAAAGAGGAATACGAAAAAAAGTGACCATGGATTTTGTCATTAAGACCGAGTACTTCGAAGACTCCGAGGGGCGACTGGCTTCGAAGAAAATCGACGTCGTGGCTGTGGAAAGAAGATACATAGGCCATTGGATCGTTTTACCACCCTGTGATTTAAACGAATCACCGCCGGCGATCAGAAGCGAAAACAACATCATGACTCACTATCAGCACGGTCTAGAATGGTTTGACGGCGGTATAACGTACAAGCAGTTATACGCCAATCTCTGAATCTTGCAGAACATATATACGCGAGGTCCGGAAAGCATACTTTTTCTGCAGACCGTTATGGCGAGAGAGGTTATAAATTTGGATGAAACCCCCAATAACTCTCCATACGAGAACTTTCCGCTGAATCGTGACCGTTACGAGTGCATCGTTCACGCCTGTAAGGAAACATGAGGCTCGTTACCTGCGCTCTGAGCAACGCCTTACGCCTTGAATTCTGGCTTCGGAATAACGGCCCGCATATATGAACACGCTAGATCTTTACCTCGGTCTTCACGGTATATCGGCGCATACGACGGGTGTCTACGCAGCTGATAGAATATCCCGAAACTGGTCGAAACCCGCGGCCATTGTTGCCAACACGGACGATCATACGAAGCCGGGAGCGCATTGGGTTGCCATGTACGTGGACGTTGACGGAGCCAGCTACTACTTTGGCAGCTACGTATTACCACCGCTGAATCATCACCATGCATCAAGACTCCGACGGAATTGCCGATCCTTCCGATGGAGTACTAAGCAGCTTCAGAGCGAGACGTCGACGGTGTGTGGTCAGTTCTGCATGATGTTTTTACACTACCTTTTCTGCAGCTTCGGGATGCACGCCTTCCAGAATGTGTTTAGTACTGATTTGCGGAAAAACGACAGAATCGCCCGAGAGTACTACGATGCTTTTGTGCGTAAGAAGCGTTTGGCGGATCGCCGGTATGCGCAGGATAATAAGATCTACGGTGGTGGTGGTGGTGGTGATAGTGGGGTACAATATTCATGATGTAAATCAGGCCAAATGAGTTAAAATTCCTTTTTTTATTATATGCTATATATAAGCATAATAGTAATAATAGTAATAGTATCAGTTGTAGTAGTACAATAATATATATTATAACGTTCCGGCCTTATACCCCTCCATCCTCTATCCTTTTTCCTTCCCAATCACCCATTCTCGATGATGGATACGTCAAGAGCCCCACACAAGAGTGCATAGCGCATTGTGGATGTGCATAATAGTATCTGAGAGAAATCCTAACATCTTAGAATTCCTCAAAACTCCTATCAATCTCTCAAAACGACGTCGATAAAGAAAAGGGAATATAGGACTTTTAAATCGCTAATATTACGTAATTCCCTTGAAACTAATCACAGCGACAATCATGAGGAAATAATATTAGCTTATTACCCTTAATATTCCAAGAATCAGAAATCCAGTCAACGGACTGGAATCAAAACAAACAAGTGCCCGAGCGCTATCAGCTGGCACGCGCCAAACAATAGAAATACTAGTAAGCCGGTATTTGAAGAAACCGCTAATCCAATTAGTCAACTCAAATAATCAAATCGACCAATAAATCTAAATATCAAATTCAAAAAGCGACGTTAACACCTCGAGAGGATAAAAATCGTTATCCCCACTAGCTTTAATGTATTCCTATCGAGGATATAAGGAGCGGCTTCCTCGATAGGAAGGCACTCGAGATACGTCTCTCTAGGCCAGTCACTTAGACTCGTGTACACCACAAAACGACAAGAAATAGTAATAATTGGTAGAAAAATCGAATTATCAAAAAGCCTGCACTTTTCGAGATTTCCTGCAGCAAGGAATTATCCAAATTCCATCTCACTAAAAACCCTCCTACGGCAATTGGTTCAGCGAACGGGAATCATCGTGATCATCTGTGGGTTCTGAATCGTTGCTATCCTAGTTCCCAGCTGCACCACAGTCTTCGGACGTATCGTGCACCAGCTCTCTCGCTATCCTCTAGTGAGTGCTTCAGCCAACGGGAATCATTGTGATTACCTGTGGGTCCTGAATCATCACCATCCAGACCTCCGCTGCACCACAGTCTTCGGATGCATTGTGCACTCTGCTGTACTGTAGCGACCAGCCCTCTCATCCCCACTCCCTAAGATAATCGGCTCAGCGAACGGAGATCATTGCGATCATCTGTGGGTACTGAATCATTATTCTCCTCACCCTCACCTGGACTACGATCATCGGACGCATTGTGCAATCTGCTGTATCGGAGCTCCAATGACCTTTCTCTATTCCGAGAAATTATAGAAGCAAATAAGTAAACAAAAACTTTTCTTGTTGCCTACGGTACGATAGTATAACGAGAAACAATTATAAGAGTGCGCATGTATGAGTGTGAGAGTGAACTAGAAATTAAAGAACATTTTAGAGTGTAATTTATAGGACAATATAGCACAATTGTTTAATTTTAAACTCAAGTGTTTAATTTCCTTCAAAAGACGCCTGCCCCGTGCACAAACCTCCTAAAAAGTTTCGTGATTACCAACTCTCCAAAATCAAGAATTGTCTCAATATATAAGCAATTGTTTAATATATGTATAGCGCTAAAATTGAAATAGGAATAACATGTAAGTAATAACTAGAAATAGAATAAGAATAACTAGAATAATGTGTAAGTGGCAAATAGGACTAATAATAATAGGTATCTGTAACTAGCAAATATGAATAATAATAACAAGCATAGATTATATATTGTGACGTGGTGGATTTCACCCGTCTTGTCCTCGGCGGAAAATCACGCCGAAACGCGAGAGTGGCGTAAGGCCACAGAAAAGTCCAGGCAGGATCCACCGACCGCAAGGGCCTATGAATGATTACGACCGATTATTTTATGATTTTCTTTTGTTTTGCCGTGTACTCTGCCGGAGTTCGATTAGATCGCTCGCTCGTCGTGCCCGTGAAGACGCACGGAGAAGGAGAGGGAAGAACTAGCTGGAGACCCAGAAGAAGGGGGCTGCGACACGCGAGAGTCGACACTCGCGCTATCTACGGAGAGCAGCTCTACTGTCCCAGGAAGCGCGCGCAACGCGGTGCAGCTTGACGTCACGCGGCAGCAACGCACTCTACTCAGCTGACACTTTGGGTTGAAGGATTCGTCCGCAGGGCGAATCGCCGCCCATTAGCCTAAGGGAGGGGGTGCTATCCTTCGCGCGAAGACAAAGCGCGTGAAGATCGAGAAATCAATCCTGCTTGGACATGCGTCGTCATCACACGTCTCGGGTTTTTGGCTTTAATTAGCTTTTCTGCGAAAGTCTGTACGCGTGTGCACGGAGTGCCATTGGCAAACGCCTGGAGTTTTCTTTGGATTATGCGAGCAAGGGAACGCCACGGTAAGCGAGTGTATTTGACTTTTGTGAGCGACGCAACTTCGTGCAAATCTTGGTATCGGATTTTGTTTATTTCGTGATTTTGGATTGCGCGTGTAACGGACACGCGGAGGGACGACCCCTCACCGCGAATTAGACCAAGGCATGAAGGACCGTCGACGGGCAGGGTTCACTGAGTGGAATTTCGTATTTTGTTTCGATATTTCGGATTATAATTTGTGTAACGTATTTCCGAATGTTCTCTGTTTCCGCCCGTAAGGCACTTGTACATTTTGATTTTGTTCAACGCGTAGAACGCGTGCAGGTCCTCGACGGTCGGCTATTGTATTGTGGTAAACGCGGATTAGCCGCGTTACGATTTGGACTTTGAATTCGTATGGTACGCGAAGTACCAGTTATTACCTTTAAGTGTACTTCTGTTTTGTATTTATTTTTCGTATTTATTCAAATTACTACCGTGTCTTTTGTAAACCCTTGTTTCGGTATTGTACGAAATGTCACGCTTCGCGCCGCCGATTTTAACAAATAAACCGAATCTTTTTGACATTAGATCGAAGTGCCCGGATTATTATTTTGTGTGTCGTGTGATTGTCTGACCCATCCGACCTATTGTTCCGGATCCCGACGCCTCCGCGTAGCTGAGTTAGCCAACGAAGGCCCGCGAAGACAAATCGGACGAATTGATACGTGGTTCCCGTTTGGAACCTGGCGCCCAACAAAATCGTAGGTATTTTGAGTGAAGACGTTGTTAGCCCTTGGGTTGCCTGGAACGCGAAGGAATCGCGTAAGTTGTGCGCCGGTCGGTCTTGTATTTTCCGGTGAGGTCGATCGCGTGAAAATACGTCACAATATATATGTAAGCAATAATTAATAAATATAGCGCTAGTGTGGGTATACAGTGTGTTCCGAAATTACCTGACCCGGTGGTTATGGCGGAGTTGGGGAGGCTTCACTGATCACGAAAATCACCTTCGTTTTGTCCGTAAGCTCTTAGTTCTTAAATGAGAGCAGGTCAAAGTTGACCAATCAAAGCGAAGCATCAACAGAAATGTAGGCTCCTACGAACTCTGAGTTTTCTTCCCTCGTTTTTGTTTCTCACTGGCTATGGGCAGACTGAAACCAGACGAAGCCATGCCTATTAGGTTTCACTCGCTGAGAACAGTCATGCACTAACTGAAAACTGCAATATCTTATGATAATGTAGGAAGTAATAAAAATCTGTCGCAATAGGTAAATCTAAAATCTGTCACCTAGAAGTATTATGTAACTTGGTGTAGACAATAAAAACGTGCCAGAATAAATCATGGAAAAACTCCTGGGAAAAAATATCAGTAAAAGTATCGGTAAAAATCCCGGGAAAAGGAACGAAGAAATTAAGGGCGAGAAACAGCAGAACACGTTTGATATGAACGAAGGACATTTGTATCTCGAGGACAGGCGAAGAGCTCTTTCCAGATCCAGTAAAACATACAGAACGGGTAGATATGCAGAAGGAAGAGCGAGAGAATGTACGGGAAAAGGTTCCCGACAAAATCCCGGAAAAAGGACCGGAGAAATTAAGAAAGAGGATTGAAAAATTAAGACCCAAAATTAATCTGAGTATGATATTATTGGTGCATTAAGGAAATAGAGCGACGCAGATCATTCATAGCACATCGTTTCAAGCCACAATCACTCTAGGGAAAGATCAACCTCAGATCAGTTTTGGATCTATGCATCAAACTGAATGTTTCCTTCGTAAATCTGAGCGTAATCTGCCGTAAAACACGTAATTAAATACTGCATAGTTTTACCATACGAACCTAACTTAATCCTACATAGAGCATATGAAAATATTTATCAGCAATCCGTCCTGTATACAACAACTTTTACTGTAGGCATTCAATGATAATGTTGTAACTATTATTTCAATTCTTAGATACCTCATCGATGTCCGTTCCTTTATCTGGGTACCAGCGTACGCTGCCATAATATTTTCGTGGACTCTTCTTTTCCTCAACACTCCTTCCTCAAAAAATGGGCATTCCATCGGCGCATTCAGAATACGCTTCAATCTTGCAATAATAATAATAATCGTAAAATTAAATTAGAGAAGCATAGAAAGTATTTAGTACTGACATAGTATGGGATCTGAGAGAGAAAAGCAGATACATCTAAAGCGTTTATCGTCCACACTAAGTTACACAATACTTGTAGGTGACAGATTTTGGATTTGCCTATTGCGACAGTTCTTAATATTTCCTACATTATCATAGGATATTGTAGTTTTCTGTTAGTGCTTGACTGTTCAACTGAAAACTTCTGTTCCCAGCGAGTAAAATCCAATAGGCATCTCTTCGGCTGACGTCATCCTGCCCGAAGCCACCGAGAAACAAAAACGAGGGAAGAAAACTTAGAGTTCGTAGGTGCCTACGTTTCTGTTGATGCTTTGCTCTGATTGGTGAACTTTGACTTGCTCTCATTTAAAAACTAAGAGCTTCCGGACAAAACGAAGGTCATTTTCGTGATCAGTGAAGCCTCCCGAACACCGCCATATCCACCGGGTCAGGTAATTTTGGAACACCCTGTATACAGGGTGTCCCAGAACTACTTTTACACCCGAAAGTGGGTGATGGCTGGGGGTCCCCCGAGTACCCTCCCGCAA
>JAYRCB010000815.1:0-33462 GCA_036026315.1 Trachelus stipa
TTGTCGACGGAGGCGAGGATCAAATAATCCTACTTCCAGACTCGCCGCTACAATTTAGCGCCATGATTTTGGCATCGTCTAAAACCGTAGCGTTGTGCATCTCCCTACTCATCTCTGGTTTGCAATTCGAAGTTATAGGGAGGTGCTGACCCCTGTAATCGAGTGTAAATATAGTTCTAATTCGCTTACTAATACTTTGTGTTATAGTAGCACAATGACAGCGAATCAGTTTCATAATGAAAGAATAACTAGCTCGATCCCCTATAACGGACTTACTTTTTTATACTGAAACTGCTTCATTTAATTTATATAATACCTTGAGACGATACTTCATAAAGCAAATGTTTGTATAAACGCGCAATGTGGGACGTACATGGTACAAAATTAAAGTATGTACGTCTATTAATTAAAATGAAGGCACGCATAAAAGAATTGTTTCGTACATTATAAGTCTGTAGAATTTAGTGATAGTTTAAAGAAGACGATACAAAAATATTCCATCCCTATATTTTTCGCGTTGATTAACTTGCAAGGTGATATTTAATATTTACGAGAAAAATACTTCCATGCTCCATCAAAATAATTTCATATATGTTGTATAAGTTTTTATGAATTTTGTTTTGTTAAAACATATAGATAATGTTCGACCAATTAAATATAATTGTGGCAAAAGAATTTTAGGCCTCTTTTCGTATGAACTAATGGAAAGATGGAAAATTGAGAAGAAAAAGATAGAAACGAGTACATATTTCATGAAGACTCGAACACAAATTCTTTATTTTTCAGACGGATCTCGTGTTTCAGCACTAACCATACAACTTGTTTAAAATAGTCAAGGAACATGTATTTTCATTATAATTTATATTTCGAATAATTTTAAGTTTATTATTATTTATTAATTTATTAATGCGAGATTACAACCGCTAAATAATCTAAGCCCGATCTGAAATAAATACCTTATTTAAAATCAACAATTAATACGTAAAGCACTTATTTAATCAACCACAGAATTTTTAGATAATAATGTTATAAAATAATTTTAGATCTTTTTATTGCACACGATGCAAGTAACCTGTCACAACGAACGTTTGGCGCCAAATGTAGCTCGGAAACAAGCGATGTCGGTTAAAACATATGAACATCGCGGTAGCGAGTGGTCAGCCAATCAGATTAGAGACGGTCCAGTGACGTCACCGTCCAAATGCGCAGAACCGCAAGTGCTTATACCTCGTCTAAGAACATTATACATTGCCAGATACGTATTCCGTACTGCGCATGCGCAACAGTAATCCGGCTACGCAAGCGCCATCTGTCGATGGCGGTTTGAACGAAGTCCTCTCGCCGTATTCAGTGCCTACGTTAAATTTATGCTAACCAGAAGTGAAAAGAAAAAAACAATTTACACCTCTCACAGTCAGGCTTTATTCTTCTCTTCTTAGCCCTTACGTTGAACGTTCTTTCGAAAGAGGAAGTGGACGATAAGAGAAAAGAATTTCGGTATTTATCATCATCATTTTAATGATATCTGCATTTCATACAAATCAAGTAGGGAGTTATAATACAAACTTAAAATATATACATCAATATCTCGTGAAACCTCGCTCTTAACAGCTATGCAACTCGTTCGTTAATCCGTTTGATCTACGGATATCCGTCGAATCTATCATTCTCAGTGTATAATGTGCAATGAATCTGGCAAGTTGTTTAAATAAATATTTTAATAACTTATAGTCCACGGCCGCCGCTGTAGCATAACTGCGACCCGGACTATACACACAAAGATTTGGAGAGAGCAATCGAGGGTTCGGACGACTGCGTTTCGCGAAAACCTTTCTTCGCCAACGACCCGCGACAGCTTCTCCAACGTTCTTTTTTCCCGAAGACAATAAAATCGATTCGAGAAACTTCACGTCTCGAGGTGAGTAAAAGGATCGAAAGAAAAAGCAGATCTAGGCCGAAAGAAATTTACGAGCATATTAAATCCTTAGGTCCCTCAGTGTATAGACATAAAACTCTAAATAAGACAAAAACTGAACATTGAAAATAATGAAGTCGTGATGAATCTATAGCAGTAATTTTTCACCAGGAAGAAGCATACGCATTAACAAACAATAAAGACAAGATTTTTATTTTGGCTGTGAATGAGAGAAAAAAATTGTAAACCATAAACAAATCATATGCAACGATACGAGGGACGCAAAGACCGATATATGGAAGAAGAAGAAATAAATGAAGAAATTCGTCAGTCCCGATAGACTCTGTCCAAAGCCATACGTATGTTACGCAAAACCCACATCAGTTACTGCACCGTCGTAACCGTAAGTGTAAATGTAAATTTGTTCCTCGCTTAAAATACATTTTATACATATTCCGTTATTTTCTTTCATTTTTTTTTATGTATTTTTTTCATCAATCGTCATCGTCATGCTCGTCGTCATAATTATCATCACCATCGTAATACATAAGTTCTCGAGTAAAACAGAAGCGCAGACAATAACGTGTAAACGTATGAAAATCGAAAAAAGAAAATGATTCCACATTAAAGCATACCGGGGATAATCGTTTACGTATCGAACAGTCGCGAGCCGTCGAATAAAATTCCCGCAGACTTATCTTTACCTGAACTTGACTTCGATAACTCGTCTATTACCATATAACATACTTTATTACAAATTCTTTATCTTTTATCCCCGCAACCTACAACTTCCATTCTTTCTTCACCGTCAAGGAAACAAAGGCCTCACTTTCATATCTGTTCACGTGGAGGACCCTTCTACCACCTTTATATGTATGTACAACCTTCGACGGTCCTCCGGGCCAATAATTTTTTTCAAATCCATCCAAAATCGTTTCTCATGGCAAAAATTTTTTAAAATTCATTTTCAAAATTTTATCTTTACACCACCTCACTTAATCCATGTCTATTCTCATTTTTTTTCATCTTGCCAGCCATTTATTCGACGGCTTCCTGCACGCGTTACATATATTGACGATAATAACATTAATTAATAATCAATAATAATAATCAGTAATAATAATAGCAATAATATATATAATAGTGGTAATAATAATAATAATAATAATAGGGATGATTGTATCAACATATATTAATTGCGCATCCTAGAAGGGCAACGAAACATAAAAGGGAGAGCTCGAAGAACGGTACGAGTGAACAAACACATTTTTTTTTTCTTTTTCTTTATAATCTTCTTTGCCTTCATTTCCTCGAAGAGCATATCTTTTTTCAGCTCTTTCCTCTTAATCATTCGCCTATGATATTTATCATCTTTTATTAATAATATAATCTTCTTTATTTAATTAATGAATATAATATAGGTAATAATTGCAAATACAACTGTATAATGAATATACGAGCCTTTGTCAGGGGAGCAATGCAGTCGTCATCGATAAAAGGAGTCAGGAATATCTTCGCTTTACGTGCTAGTCATATTATTTTTTTTCTTTTTCTTTTCTCTTCGTCCTCTTTCGCCCTTAATCGATAAAGGTTTCACTCACACACAGGCATCCACGTGATACATTTAAAAAATAGTAAACGGCTTGATTTTACCTCGTGCGAGAAAGTTGTACAGGCTTTCTTTTTTATTTATTTTTTTTTTCATGCGTCACACGTGATATGAGATTATTTGGAAGAAACAAATAATAGTTTATCGCGTTTCTCTTTAAACTGACCCGAGTTTAATTCGATACCGATCGATCTTTGATCCCGACGATCGATGAATTTTCTCACGAACGCAATCCCACGTGACATATCCACACTTTCGACTCTTCTCGATCAAGATGAAAATTCGTAATAAAAACAAAAACAATAAGTCATTTCACTTTGACGGCGTCGCGTTCGTCCTTATCGATCCGTAACTCGGGTGCGACGATAAAAGAAAAAAAAGAAAGCAGAGAAAGGATGTACTGAGAAATTAAGAATTATTTGTGTGCCCGTACTAATGTATTACGAAAAAAAAAAAAAAAAAAAAAATACAAAATGGAATTCGACCTATCACCACGGTCCCAAAATGTCATTCTAC
The DNA here is from genome assembly GCA_036026315.1 of Trachelus stipa. Taxonomy (NCBI): domain Eukaryota; kingdom Metazoa; phylum Arthropoda; class Insecta; order Hymenoptera; family Cephidae; genus Trachelus; species Trachelus stipa. The sequence goes on from JAYRCB010000815.1 coordinate 4,041, forward strand.
GAGAGTAAATATGGAATATACATGTATATACATATATATAGGCACGTATATAATATATACATAGAACAGTACATGTCCCTGTACTACACCTGTCACATATGCACACATGCCTACATACATGCAATAGTAATATATATATATAGCATCACAGTCAAAAGCAATAAAAATATGAATAATAAGCGCGTCTTCTGTCATTCGGGCATTCGGTACATCACGTATGCCATAAACGGCCAACAAAGTTAAAAAATAAAAATAAAGAAAAAAAAATAAAATTATCTTCGGCATATGCGACCCCGAAAACGTACGTCCTTTCTCTGCGATTCTTTTTTCTTATTTCACGGTATGAAAACGAAACAAAAAAAATATATATACGTATAACGTATGCATAACGCTCTCACACAACCAACTCGCAAAAACGCATTCACACATTTCGGCACGTTTAATCGGTATTTTTTTTTCTTTTTTTTTTTCATCCACGTCGCCCCCAATTAAATTTGGCCATCGCGGCGGCAGACAATGGCGGATTGCGAGTATACATAATCATATATATAGATATATATATATATATATATATTATCTAAAGTACAACGCTCCACGTAGCAAAGAATAATATCGTATATCGTTCTTCGATCTACGGGATAATAAGTTGTTCGAAGTTATGCGAAAATACGGAAAAGCCAATAACGAATTATTTTTCGTGTGCGATTTTTCAAAATTGTTACCAGCAGCTCCGTTTTCGCAAAGCCACGCTCGTAATTGTCTATATCGGTTATTAACTACGTAATGCACTTGACTTGGTAGAACGATACATCATTGTTTCCTACGATCGTATTGTAGTAATGCGATTACTTAATAAAAGATATCTGAACAGGGCGTGAGGGGAGGGAGGGAGGGAGGACAGATGGGCTATGGTGAGGTGGAGGGGATGCTCGAGCGTAGCAACCTCATTTTTCTTTATCCTTTTTCCCCTACCCTCCTACCACCTCCTTCTCAAATATATTATTTTTCTTTGCTTTTTGCTTTCTCTCTCTCTCTCCTTATCAACCCCACTAAACCACTATCAGCTACCCATAGGATCCCTGCGATGACGAATGGCAGAATGAATTTACATACAAAGCGACGAAAATACAATTTGGACGTTAATTGGCGATTACGCGAATAAAGCGGAGAAAAAAAATAAAAGGAGAAAAAGAAAAGATTAATTCAAAAGACAAGCAGAGCTACCGATAGGTCGATGTGACGTGGGGTAGAGGTCAGTTTGCCAAAATAAAAAAAAATATTCTACATAATTTTTCTTGGCGAGGGGGGTGAATGGGGGTAGACAGGGAGGAAGGGAGACGGAAAATTTTACCACAATGGCCCTTCGTGTTGCAAATACTTTTTTTTTGATTACGTCAATTTCATATTTTGCTTATTTTTTTTTTTTCGCTGCTTGTTCCTTCCTCTCCTACTTTGCTTTACAAACTTTTTGTTTCTCTCTTTTATTTTTTTTATTCTTTCTCCTTCACCCCCCCCTCCCTCTATTCTGCTTCTCTATTCTCTCTCATCTCGCGAAATTTTTAGGCACGTGAATTTCTAGAATGCTCTAAAGCCGCGCCCGCGCCCCTTTTGGTAAATGTATGTATATAATCGGAACGCGTTTTTTTTTCTTCCTTCTTTATCTCTATTTCACTATGTACACCCATGCAAAAAACGCACCCGCGCGCCATATCACGTAACTATCACACACGACATACACTCGCTCGTAAATGTCATTTGAAACGTGACATTTCGTAAAAATCTATGTACAGACCTGTATATATGCGGATTCTTTGATTATCGAGAGTCGTACGAATTATGGTAATAATTATAGTAGGTTTAATATTAATTAGTAGTAATATATGCATCTGCGTACCAGCACACCCCTCCCCCCCAGCCCCTGCTCGCAATGATTTTTTTTCCAAATTTTTCTCCTTTCGCCTCGGTCCAATAAACGGCAGAGCTCCCACAGGTCAAGCGATTTTGCGAACACGTGATACCCGATAAGTAAACAGATCGAGTGAATCGAGATAAATATAGATATACATAAAGAGAGAAAGAGACGAGAGGTAGTGAAAGAAGAAAAAACAAAAAGAGATAGAATGAAAACTAACGCTCCCTAATTTCACTCTATATCGAGTGAAATTCACAATAATTTTTTTTATACAAATTTTCCTATTTATTTATTAATGTATGTTACGCGTGTATATATATATATTCATATACCTATATCGTTTCGTTATTATCGATGATTCGTTGCGTCGCGGCAAGTCGCGAGGACGAAGGGCAGTTTATAAAGTTTCATAATTAAAAAAAAAATTTCTTTCTCTCTCTCTCTCTCGTAAAATTAAATTTGTTTTCGTAATTTCGAAAAGGAGCTGCAAATCATTTATTAGGCCGATCGTCCCACGTCGAGGAACCGCAGACGCTACTCGCTGCAGCAATGTATTTTAATGCACGTAATAATCTCTAGAAATAATCGTATCGACATTCTCTCACGCTCAACACGCTACAATTGGCACTTGATTTGTTTCTTTTTTTTGTTTTAAGTTTTAAAGTAAGAACGAAGTGTCACATTCGACAGCACGTGCTCCCGAATCAACCGAACTGATATGCTGGAAACAGGGGTCCTTTACCTCGTGTATAATTGATACCTCGAGAACGGAACGAATAAACTTTTTAATCTCGAATTGATTTTGAATCAACAACGATAACGATGGAATTGACCCGTGACGTAGTTCAGGTATAAACGAAGTAAAAGCACCCGCCAGACTACGGTTAAAGCTAGACTTAGAGGTTAGGCTTAAGCTTATTTTCAATTTTTCTTTGTTTCTTTGTTATTCTCGTAGCTCCGTACCTCGCAAATATTCTTTGTGTCTCGCGCGACTGATACGTCCCTCGTGCGTCCCTAAAACAGTTATTTTTTTCCTGTCCTCTTTTTTGGTTCACTTTTTTTTTCTTCCTTCAACGGACACGAGCAAAGGGCAGAAGCGTTAAGCGACTAAGTTTCTTTTAACGAATCAAATGACTGGTACTGTTTTTTTTTATTAATCAGGTAACTATGAGCTTCTCGGCTTTTCTTCTCGTTAGGACAATCTTTGTCCCTGACAATCAATGAGCATACGCGTGACGTATGACGACGCATGACGACCCATGACGACGTATGGCACAGTGTCTGGAATTCATACTCGGGAGAGAGACTCTCCTCGTGCTTTGGTTTTTGCTTAATTTTCTATTTCATATTTTGGTTCTCTCTCTTTTTTATTTTTATTTTGCTTTCTCGCGATTAAGGATCAACAGAAAGACAGAGACAGATTAAAGGAAGACCACCATTCGTATTTGATAGTTTATTTTATTAAGTTCTGCAAGATACGAGAGTAAGAAGAGGATCGACAGAGATGAAAAGTGCGATCGAATGAACAAAGAGAGACACAAAGGTGTCTGGATGATACTCGGTGAGTGGAACAAAGAAATTAATTAAGTATGATAACGTCTTTATAACCATAATCGTTGTCATCGTCATTCTCATTGTCGTCGCATCACCGTCCTTTATCTTCAAAAAGAATACATTGGATATACACCCATTGATTAATCTTTATTTGAAAATTTCTATTCTCTTTTTTTTTTCTTTCCTTTCTCATTGCGTATCACGGTTAATTGTACAGTCAACCTTTTATACATATGCGTATGCGCGAATATATTTATATATGTGTGTGTGTATATATATATATATTTTCATTCGTTCATTTATAAATAAACGCACGGATTCCAATGATGCGTGTCATCCTTACTCATTTACAAAAGGTGCAGCGCACGCAACGAGGCGAGACTGTTCCACTGTGCCATACGTTCAATCGTTCACACGTATAAAATCGTAGCAAGTCCGTTTCTCAAAAAAGGCTAATTTCACTCGTTTTCTTTTTTTATTTTTAAATTATGAACGCCCGCGTCCGGGATGCGCGCATGCGAGTTCAGTCGAATGCGTCGCCATAGGGCAAAGACCTAACGAATCTAACGGCTAAGTCGGTTTGGACGCGCCGATTTAAAAAAAAAAAGTAGAAACAAAACGAAAGAGAAATCGAAAAAAGAAAATCTTACAGAGAAAGAAAAAAAGTAAACACAAAGAAAACGCATCGTTGTGCGGTAACATACTAAAATTCTGAGTAACGCGGTAACATTATCCTTAATTCGTACAATCTTTTTAATTTTTCATCGTATCTTCTTTTCTTTTCTTTTTCGCTTAAATTTAACATTCGTCCAACGGTCTCTCTCTTTGCTGTACCTGTTACTATTGTGCTCTTTTAACGTAATTGCCATTGCCGGAGGCTCGAGGGGTAACTGGGGGCTGAGCGGAGACGGAGTTTTTATCATTTCGCAAGTTTTGAAAAAAAAATGTATAGTTAAGTTTTCTATGGATATTATCTGTTATCAAACTAAATTTAGCGGGAGGAGAGTGTCGGACTCGATGAGCAACAATGAAAATCAGTATCATAGGCACGCGATAGCGTGAGAGTGCGTCCATGCACATTCTACGTATGATACACGTGTATTTTTTTCTCATACTTCCGTTTCCTTCCTATTGGCGCGGTAATCGTTTAACTTACTTCAAACGAGGTTTATTCGTCCCCACATTTACCTATTTTTCGTAATTCCTTACGCTCGGGTCGACCACGGAACGGCAGAGTCACGTTTTTGTATTTTAATTTCATTTTTTTTTTACACAAGCATTGAATCGATTAACGTCTACAGTACGAACGAAAGGCGTGCCGACATATTTATATATATACAGGGTGACTCCGAAAAGCGTCTGGACGTCATGAAAGAGGACATCGATATAACGAACGAACAAACGCTCATGAAGGAATTGGTCGGGCTTTTTGAAACGTTCACGGAAAATTTGTCCAGTACTGGTACATCCATGTTACGTGAATATACAATAGTGAAATTTGCGAAACGAAAGGATTCGACAAAGTTTGGCACCGCGTGGCTGTTCAATGCTCGTTCGAGGAAGTTTTTTTTTTTTTTTTTTTCGTTCGTTGATACCAACATTTGGTCATCGCTTTTGACAGTGTTCGGCGCATTCCGTGACGACGCGTATTTATTGGCTATTCGCTATATCGAATGTGTATCCGAACAGTAATCATAGTAATGATAATTAATTACACGAATAAAGTATAAGTTTACAAGCGAAATATGGTGGTATGCCTGTACACTGTTCTCATTATTATCATCTATCTCTCGTTACTCGTAATCATTATGATCGTCGCCGCTATCCTCATTCTCATCGTAATCGTAACCGTAATAATCATCAACATTTTCGTTACCCCCATTATCATATCTCTTTCGCATCACATCTTTATAATCATCAACCGCATTTTTTTTAAACCTAACTTCGATATTCTTTTTAAAATTGTTATTTATGAATTACAATGAATGTCACTATCATTAATAATGTTACTCAATTAATCGCTATCATTAAAATTATTAAAATATTTATATTACTCAATATACACAATCTGGACAAGATCACATTGCCATATATCTCATCCGATCACTTCGATCACTTCGATCGCTCCATGTTGGTTTTTTTTCGTTAACGTTTAACGCTCATTTACTTCTTTCTTTTTTTTGTTTCGGCGGATTCGCCAAATTCCGAAACACACGTGTTTCGCGCCGTGTATGCGCGGATGTGTGTTTACATGTATCCATGTGCATTTGTGTCTTTCGAATATGCGCGTACATCCCTCATTCAAACGGATTAAGTAATATTTTCTTTTCCTTTTAAATTAATTACTTTCCTTTCCATCGCCCGTATGATAATCGAGGAAAATAATGATGTGCATATATATCGCGTGGAGCTTTTCTTCTACTCCAGATTATCCCCAATTAACCACCGAACGTGTCGCGCCGAAATAATAATTCTATACAGTGAGGAAAATACACGGTATGCCATACTTATTATTTACTCGGGTTTTGTGATACGAACGATTATAAAAAAGTGATTCCCCGACCAAACAAGATAATTGAAAAGTTTTCCGCGAAATTTTGATAGGATTATCCGAAATAGTAAGGACGCAATGATAGGCGAAAAAGTTTCCAAAGGACTGTGGAAGCGTCGCAAAGCTTTTTCTGTGTCACGTTCGCGGTTATTAATCTTTTTTTTTCTTTTGATATGATTTAGAATTAGTGATAAACCTTTATTGATATTGGTACCAGACAATAGGATATAAGGGCGCGAACAGTAGGGGCGGCACTCCTCTTTCTCACGTTATTCTCCTTCGTTACTTCTCTTGGAGAAGGACTGGGGGGAAACGCTTCCTGGTGAACACGCGGTAAACCCTTTTTCCTTGGACCCTCTCACACAAACGCATAAACTACTAATCTGGACACTTGGACGTGCGTACTGTAATTACTTATATAGTTTACTAAACATTTTCTTCACTGAACAGTCTTGGACGCTACGCAGCTTTTTTCTTTTCGTAGTGCGGATGGAGTTCTTGCTGACGCTCGTGGGCATTTGCGAGCGTGACTTCCGATTGTCTTCGGCGCGTTGCCGATATTTTTGCGTCTCGACGGCTCCGACAGCCGTGGCCGTCGTTCGGCACGTGTGCGCCGTCGGTTTCGCGAAGGTCGATGGTGCTTGAGCAGAATTTGTTGCTACGACGCGTGTACGTGTACAGATACATTATATACGTGTATAGTAATATTTTCGTCATTGTCTTCACCATCTTCTTGGATCGGACGCCATACGAAAATAATGAGCATCGAGGTCCCACGTGGACCGACGTCTTAGGGTCTTCGAGAGGACGCCTCAGGAACAATTCGAACCGTATCGAGGATAAAGTTAACCTTGTAGTATGCCGATAAAATGCAGGTTCTGCAGTAATGTCGACAGCAATGTATTGACAACCGAGAAGAGACAGGAATCGAGAAGCGGCTGTTTGAGCTTGTGTCAGTAGTGCAAACTCTCGACGTCCATGCCGACGACACCGCCTCCTCCAGCGCCGCTACTGCCACCGGTTCCACTACCACCGCCGGCATTTCCGTTTTGCGTGTCATATTCCAGGACCAGCCGTTTTATGTGGCTCAGCTTCTCATGTAGATAGTGAAATCGCCGTTTCGTTTCTTGATGAACTGGGTCGCGTTTCGTCTCATTGTACTTTTCCAAAATTTGTTCCTTTATTTCCTGCACACATAATTCATATGACTTAGCGTACGTCCTCGTTAATTCTATTACTAAGATTTTTTCTTCAACTTTTTTTTTCCTCGGCTACCCTTGATTAATGAAATTGAAATGTAAGTGACTGAATGAAACGATGTAACGACTCACCTCAGATCTTTCATAGTTCCCATATGCCATCTCCTGCTTCAGTCTCTCCTCGAGCTGAGCGAATCGCTTTGAAACCTTGGCTACCTGGGTGTGCAATCTTCGGTACTCTTCGTAGTCAGCGTTGAACTCGGCTTTGTAGCGCCTTCTTTGCTCGGCACTGCTTATCGTCGTGTAGTATCTGGAATCAAGTATTCATTTTTATTTTCTAAAATAGGATCCGATACCGCACATGGACGTATAACCGCGGACGGACTCACGTGAGGTAGTCGGGATACTCGGACGTCTTGGAGCTATCGGAGGTAGGCGAAACTGGTCCATAGGAAGAGGAGACGGTTCCGTTTCCAGTGTTGCCGGCAGAGTAGGCAGAGCCAGACAGATCGTTGTAGGAGTTGACAGCAGTCGTATTTCTCTCTCTTTCCCTAATCTCCCTGATGTCCCTGGAATCCCTATCACCGCGATCCCGGTCACGTTCCCGTTCGCGCTCCCGGTCCCTCCTGTCGGCCAATACTCCGTTGGGACTTGCACCGTAGCCAGACACACTACTGCTTGATCTCACGAAATTCACTACCGCACCGCTGCCTTCACCGACGCCTGACGTCGTCGAGGACACCGACGACTTATTGTTATTACTGCCGCCCCCGTAGTGGCTGCCTCCAATCTGACTACTGTGGGTCGTTAGACCACTATGCGAATTATGGCTGCCGCTCGGGTTGCTAGGGTGCACGGTATGGTTGACGTCCTCACTGTCACTGGTTGGCGTCAGGCACGGTTTACCGACGCCGTAGCTGCCACGTAGCACTTCACTGTTTGTTGTTCTTTCGGGCCGGTACTCACCCCGGTCGCTGCCGCGATGCTGCGATCTCTGGTCCCAGCTGTTGTTCTCGCTGACAACACTACCACCGGTGCTTCCTATTCCGCCACCGCCACTGCCGCCGTTACCGCTACCACCACCACCTCCACCACTACCACCGTTACCACTACCGACACCAGCACCGCCGCTGCCGTTGCCTCCGCCGACACTATTTCCACCGAGTGCCGTCCTTCCGTTATCCACGGTGCCAGAAGTGGAGTTCGGTTCAGGCTTACGATAATGCGATATCCGTGGTCTTTTCGTTTGAAGACCATCGCTACCCTGGTAGTAACCCGGTCTCTTTGACGCGAGGACGCTTGGGGGTGGTGCCGTGATCGCCGGCGGTGATCCCGGATGGGTAGAGTTTGGCGACTGTCCACTGCCTGTTGAATAAGCATCCACTTACGTTACCACGTGCGCCAGCATGACTCTCGTCATCTGACAAGTGTCTTCGAGGACGTTTGAAAATGATTCCAAAGTGTATAAGGATTTATTCAAGTGGATACTTGCCACTGGATCCTCCGTCGCTGGAACCTGGTGGTGTCAGATTCTGTGGCTTCCGCCTCTTCAGCATAGCCTTTTCCTGTTCAGTATAAAACGGCCAGTCCTCTTGCACGTCGTTCCACACGTGCCTGTGCAGGTGGTAGGTATTGTCCCTCATGAAGGCTACCTGCTTGAGTATCGTCATCATGGCGGATCGCTCGCGATCCTTGACACCTTCTGGAACGAGAGAATCACAAAAGAATCGGTAACTCTGCAAGATCAGGATCCGAGTGATAAACGGCGTGTAACGAGAGTCGTACGGTACCTCGGACCACGAGGCGATCATGTAGCTCAGGCTTCTTGTAAGGCTTCAGAGCGAGTAGATGTATAAGCCGCTCCCTGTTGTACAAACAAAAACAGTGAATGAGAGGCGAAGCCGAAAAAAAGCGAACAAGTTCAAAGAGATCAAGAGAACGAAAGAAGATACTACAATGTTAACTCTTCAACCTACTTGAGTGGCCTTCGTACAATGTCGGGCATCTTCTTCTCAGGCTGGGATCTGACAGTGGGAGGATTACTAGGGACTGGCTTATAAGAAGAGAGCCTGGACGGCTGGATGTTGGATGATGCTGGAGCAATCGCGGGATCTCGATGCCTGGCACTAGCTGGAGGTGGTATCGTCCTTCCGTTTCCTTTCACCTTCACTTTGCGTCCGATATCCGATTGATTTGCTTTAATCACCCTGGTGCTGTAAAAAGATCAGTTATTAGAGTCATGCCTAATCACACATTGATCCTTGTACTGTGAAAATGATCCAATAACGATAAATATCACACGTTGCTAATAAATTGGCCTTTTACTTCAGCGGATGACTTGGACTAGTCGCAGAGTCACAAATTCCTTAGACCTTGACCATAACTAGACTAAACGAATCAGCCAGCCCGACCTAGAACTCAGCTACGTCACGAAGAACTCCAACCAAGTCTGTATTACTTGCTCAGGTAATAAAATACTCCTTGGAATTCTTTGCAAAGACGCTTTTGTCGTATGTGCTAATATTTTTATGTATCTTTACCATTTGTTCTTGCTATTCTCCTCGGCCACGGCCATCCTGTGCCTGGTAGTCTCGTAGACGTCGTCGTTGGCCTGTATCCGCATTTTGCACGGCAACGCACCGAGACTCTCCAAACTCCTGAAGGAAAGATCAAATTATTTTTAAAGATTGTCAAATTTATTCTTTTTTTTTCTTTTCTTATTAAGCTACGCCCAATTTAACAGGACGACGGGAGATCACGCTCTGATGAAGAACGCTCTCCAATGTCTCGTTTGATTAATTAATTAATGAAACGAAGTAATCCATGAAGAACAACCAAAAACTACACGTCTTGAGCAATCGAAATCGCAGCCCCTGATTCTTGGTTCTTGCTTGTAAGAGTTTACTTGCACGCATATTTTCTTATCTTTATCAACACTCCTTCACAGTCGCTCCCTCTGCTTGTTTCTATTCTGTTGTGATACTATCCTCAAGCAGCCTTGTCTTACGTCCTGGACTGAACAGCTGATCGCCAAATAATTTTGATAAAAAAATAATAAACATCACTGGGGAAAATTTAATTAACCCCATCAGCCAGTCTTGTCTGACCTTTTTCTATAAATAAATTGTTGCCTTCCACTTCATACTTTGACGTTCAAATCCCTGTTGGTTGTGACGTTAACATACTATAGTCAATAACCCTAAACTGATTTTTATTAATAAAATTAATTTTATCAATTAACAAAGCTTGTCGATTACAACCAATCTTTATGTATTTCTTATGGGCTCGTTATGTAATATGTAGATTATATACATATAAGACACAGATCAATTCAAAGATACTTACTTGGGACCAGTTTGTTGGACACATTCGAATCCACCCTGAGGACCTTCGATGTCCTGATTACCCGAAAGGCTAAAGGTGAATCCAGCCGATCCATGACTGGACTGTGTGGATGGAAAGGAGAGTTGCTGCAAAAAGAAAAAAAAAACAGGATCTGGTTAATCATCAATATTCACTAGATGCTATCAGATAATAATATTTTATTACTTTCGCTAATAGGAATCCAAAATTTTTTTTTGATTGACAGCCAATTCATTTACGAGCTATGCGTCTTGCCAATTGTTTTAAATAAATTTTGAGTTTTGCTACCTGCGTTCATATGTCAATGTTAAACTGCGTTAGACTTTGTATTTGCGATATTTATTCAGCCCGTACACTCTTATCTAGTATCGCGACCCATGCACTCTGATTACAAGAAAACTAATCAGAAATTGAGTAGGGACTACATTGTGAATTATTAATAAATTGAAAGCCTTGGTTTAAAAGGGAATTTTGGGTTGAACATGCTGGATGTTTTTCTAATCATTCAATTTTGTTAGCACTTAAGGGAGATTAGAGTCAAAATCGAAAACACTGATTCCCAATAATCATTTCTTGCTAATTTACCAAGTAACGGATGCTTGATAAATTTTTATCACCAAAATGACTCGGCAAATCAATTAACAAAGTATTGAGAATCTCGATAAGTACGAATGATAAGAAAATTTTTTTTACAGATAAAAGAGCCAAGTATCCGATTACAAAAATCTGCTTCTGAATTATGATTTCAGGTCAAGTCATTGTAACTAATGAAAAATATTTCTTAAACGCAATTCGTTATTCAGCTGGCTTAAGATTGTTGCTCAACTTTAATTATTACTGAGCGATATTAAAAATCAGTATTTTCTTCCAAGGCTAAGCATATTGACAATATTAATAAGTATGATTGTGTCTGTTGCTTATTGAAGGTATCGTGTGTCGCAGGGGAATAACAACTCTAATAGGCTATTAATTTTTTAGGTAAGCAACGTGACGGTACTCGATGACCAGACAATTCACGGGCTTTATTGCACAGCCAATAAACATCGTGGAATTTATCTGCCAAGGTGACCAATTGACAAAACCAATCAAAAGGAATTTAAGTGTTCCTAAATTGATGACTTCCCAAATAATCATTAAGCTGTCCACCAAACCTCCCATCAAAAGTCATCGTCCCGAAGATTGATCTCCGCAATCTGCGCGAACCCATAAACTCATCATCGATCATCGATCATCCAAATCACGTTATTGTATGCAGATTCAAAATCGATCGATTGATCGGACCCTGTGATCCATGAAAAAAAATCATCCGATAGTGTTGTCATATTTCGAAGTAGAATTTTCGTACGTTCATCCATATTTATATGCATAGGCGCAGTCACTGCGAAACAACTGTCAAAAGTGACAGCTGACGTAATATAAGCCAACGAGTAAAGTTGTTTTTAATAAACTTTCGTTTTATTCATTCGAATTTTGTCATTCGAGTAAGAATTTATGTAAATAAAATTTTTATCAAAATTAAAGATTCTCGAGCTATTCTCGATTACATAATTTTCTGAATTCGACAGATTCCGGATATCGCGACTTTAATAATTAAAAGCCTTAATCAGCTCTGCTTTAATCATACGTTATTTCTGTGGCTCGGAGACGCCTGTAATTTAATTCCGAATAAAAAGCAGACTATTTGAATTAACTTATGGCAGAGTCGGGTTTTTTTTTTCAGTCCCTTTAACAAGTACTAAATGTATCCCCCCTTCGATCAGATCGAATTCGTAAATTTCATTTGATCTTTTCTTTATTTACATTAATATTTTAGCCCACCATGATGGTCAGTGTCTAAAGCTTGTATTTATAAATCAGGAATGCTGCGATTTCCACTTTTACTTTAATGACGCGACGTTTTATTTATACGACGGCAATTCTATCCTTGCGTTGTTATATACATTGCTCAGAGCCGATTAAAAGACTTTATGAGTCATTCTGTTAAAAGGATCTTTCAAAAACGAGGTATCGTTGACGATGCGCAACGTCAGGTAAAGAATTGTTAAATATTTACAATTTTTATCATTCGTCAGCGACATTAGTATTACACAGATTGGTCAACGCTATCCATTTACATATATATATATTTTTCTTTTTACATTGCATTACTTCATAACGACGTTACATAAAGGTACATCGACTGCTGGCAAAAAAAACTTTGCCATAAATAAAAAGTTCATTTGACACGCGAAATTACTTGAAAAAAGTCAATACATTAATCACCGGTGTATTCGCGTATTTTTAAATTTACAAGTTTCGCAATCAAGTCCGCTTTACACGTTGCCCTACGACGTCCCGAGTATAATAATAGTAATAGGTAATCGATGCGAAAAAAATTGCCACCGTTTGAGTAACGTCGGATAAAACTAACTAAACATACGTGAAGGAGTGACCGGTTATAAATTTCTTTTTTTTTCCCCTTTCTTTCCAGCTTTCTTTCCTACCCCCAAACCGGTCCCCCCTTTCACAACGTGTGACGTTTCCCGTGCGCACGCGCAGTTCGCCTCTATCGAGGCCACGAGTCTCTTATGTCCGAAAAGTCAAATTGCGATATGAAAGTCCCATGTGAAGGGAGCCGCAGAACTCTCGGGGAAGGCCCTCTTTCAAATTTCACTCGGATAGTCGATATCGCCATGGCTGGAACGACGGCTCGAGGCCATTGTGATACGATATATTATTTAAATCCTGTCTCGGTCGAAGAGACGTGGTCGCAGTCATACGAGAAAGTAACCTGCAGGAAGTAAGATTTTTCAAGATTCGCCACGTTCCCATTTTAACCGTACCGTTGCCACGCTCCAATAGTTTATCGTTGATTTTCGAAATTGACGAAAAAAGCTTTTATCGCACTGACAGTACAAATATTTATAAATCGGCACAATAAATTTCAAATTTCAAAAAAAAACAATTATATACCTCTTACCGTACTTGGAAACCGATTCAAATTCCACCATCGTTCGCCGCTTAACCTGTCCAAATTTTCTAATCGAGACAGCAATAAATTTTGGTGTATCCAAAAATATTCAATATACATATACATATATATACACACAGCTGGCACTTATCGCTGATGGCAATCGAAATAGTTTTCTCCTCAATGCCCAATTGGTCGCAGCTTATCCTTACGCGTGTAAATGCGCAAGACAATAAAAGTGCCTGTAAAGATATAAAACACGAATTTTCCATATCGTAGTTATTTTCGTTTGGTGTGAGAGAGATAAAAAAGAAGGGAAAAAAAGACATACATTAAAACACCAGTGGGGTCTGTTGGTTAATGCTTTAATGTGGCTGATAAGATTTTTTATTTTCTTTCAACGTAACGCGATAAGGCAATGCCTCAAGGTTATCCACAAGAACCCCCTCTGGTGGCGTTTTCAGGGTCAAGTCGTCGGACGTTAATGAACGTCCCGTCAGGAATATAAAGAACGAAGTGAGACGTTCTTTTTTAACGACTTACTTTATTACTCGATCTGATCGTGAGAGACGTAGAAATCTCGTTAGAATAAATCGGCACTACGTTCCCGGCAAGAGAGGAAGCCTCTCGTGTGTCATGACTCCCAGGGAGGTTCGAAGTTACTAGTTACCCGTCGAAAGGGTAAAAACAGCTGAGCCGAGACGTGGGAAGAAGGCGCGGACAGTATTTGGGCCAATTTCAACGCGGAGTCACAACGTGTATTTCTTTACGTCTCGTTAGGCAGCCCCGTTTGAAAATTTTCAAAATATTCTCAAAATAGCCTTTGACATACTTGTCATAAAAGCCTGTCCCCTGTAGACATACTTATTTTTTACGCTCGTTCGCATTCCTTTATTTTTTTTTATTTATACATTCTTCATACATATACAGGTATAGCGTGTCCTAATGCACTCGATCGATTACGTTCCTAACCTAAAACTGACTTTAGACTTGATCTTTGATGGAATGCCACCGGACACAGTGGACAGCTTTCACTGCTTGGCCGTTTTAAAAACTTACCGCACCTACGTTACATGGCATATATCGTCTATACGTGCAAATACAACTTGCACGTAGTAACAGAGCAGAGGGACTTTGCAGTACAAGAGTGACATGTAAAAGGATATCGGGTGTCCGATAAAACGTAATGCGAGACAGAACGATGTTAAGTATAATGGAAAATAAAGGAGTTAAAAAAACATTGAAAAAATAATGAAATTAACATACGACGATAAAGATAAATTTTTAATATCGAGGTCACGAAGTTCTTATCATCAAAGTCGATTATCGATTGATTACCGCCAGTGTCAATTTTTCAAAATTTCTAACCTAAAATCTACTCCGTTGCGTCTGACGCGTAGATCCACGATTTATTATTGTCATTGACAACCTTACTGATAATAATTAAAATTCAAAATTATCCCCACGTTAGTACGTGTAAAATTTCAAATTTTTTTTCAAATATTTATTTTTTTTTAATTTATTTTTCAAATATATTTATTAAAAAATATAAATTTATTATTTATATTTTTTCAAAATTTATTTTTTCAAATAAACCAAATTTTATTTCTACGAGTCTCGTTAGACAATGCCTAAACAAAGGAGCCTAACCCACAGTGGGAAGGCACGACCCGTCGTAACGTAATGGCATAATAAAAGTGCCACAATCTTGAGGGTACTAGGTTATACAGATTCAACGTGGAACCAGCATCCATTTAAGTGTCACTGCGGTAGTAACGTATAAGGCCGGAATAGAGGCCGTCGTAAGCCAGAACAAACTGGAGGAGGAAACGTTCAGTTTTCAGAATTATTATTAGTATGGTAATAAGGAGGAGGCGGCGGTGCGCGAGGGAGGATAAATATAAGGAATATATATATATATATATATATATAAAAGTCAATGCGGCTAAGGCGACGGGTTCTCTCGCGGTTCTACGCCAAATAGAAGAAGTGATCATGTGCCCGGTAGGTGTCCCTGGCTAAGGATGAAACGCCATTTGGCACAAGGTCGTCAAGAGTGCGCGCGCAGATATGCACGATACGATACGTGATATATGTATATAGTATTTGTATAGTGTGTATAAGTATGTATATATATGTTACATGAGACGCAAATTCCCCGTGCGCCCTTGTCTCCTGATAGTGCATATGATATCTTTTTTTGTTTTTATTTCACCGTCTCTCTTTTTATCGTGCCAGTCTGACTTTTTGTTTTACACCGTATACGGCATTGTGTATATATTTGTTTATCTTAACGATTAACACGTTAAAACATTGGAATTGTGAATTTCTGTATATTGTGACGGACTTAGGATAGCCTTATAGGATAATCGCTGTAGGAATAGCAGAGTGATTAGGGTCGTCGCGACGAACGGGACGCGACGCTAATCGCCGATGTAAATCTGTTCGATTTGAATGATCGTGATACGGTGTAAATCTATATGGTTTTATTATTTTTTTTTTTTGGAAAACCGGGATTTGTCGTTTTGAGGAATTTTGTGTAACGGGTCAATGGGATGTTGATTTTATTTTTATTATGAACTGGAATGAATGAATTGGAAACCGGCTTCAAGCTGTGTACCTGTATGGTCTGAAATCGTAGGTGAAATATTTTTGGATTTTTATTTTGAAATCGTGTTTTTCATTTGTTTTTTAAATGCACGATACTTTTTAACGCAAATTATCGTTAATTTACGGATTACGGATTGCAGGGTGTCGCAACGCTGGTCGGGGAACGGCGTTATGAAACCAGCTACTCTTTCGGTCGTACCAACGTTCTAAGTTTCTAATTTTTTATATACGTCGAGTAGCCAGAGATTTACCACCTCCACTTGCGATACATCGGATCGTCCAATGTTTGAATTTTTTTTGTTTATTAACGGTACAGTTTGTACCGCTGCTAATTTACGTATCGGACATTCACTGCGGACACTCGGAACGCTCCGATTCAACCGCGAATTTTCACGGTGCTAATGCTAATTTCGAAAGTCAATGAAAAAGTAACGCGACAACGGTCCAGTTATGTGATCTTAAAAAAAAAAAGTGAATATCATACTAATCGTATATGCCAATGTTGAACGTTCATTATGCACCAATGACGCAGTGGCGCTTGGTGACTTTAATAAAAAAGCTACATTTTTTTTAGGGCGAGTTCGTGTTCTATTTTATTGATAATTATCTTACTGACATCGATTCATTTTATTCAAGCATAAATAACGCGACGTGCTCGGGTACATTGAGTTTTCCGTGGTTTTCGTAACCTCGTGGATTTTTTTATTTTTTTTTCAATTTAGGTAATAACCAGTTTCCTACCTAACCTGGTACCGGGAATGTCGACCTCGTATCGTCAAAAAGTCACTCGGATGCCGTTGACTTGTACGTGAAAAAAGACACGGAATACTTGGACTTTGTAGGAGCTTTGCCAAAATTTTAAGAAATTGAATATAAATTTGAAAAAAAATGAGCAATGGATTTTATAGGGTGATTGTAAAGTATCATTTGAAATTGACTATTCTCTGAGGTAATCCGAATTGGTATTCCTCCTTTGAAAAGAACCTAGACCCAGTATCGGGCCGTAGGTATTGCCCAATACTTGCAGCAGGTAACGCGCGGAATTGGGTTAGAAAGTACGCCACGTAACCTTCAGATAGCTTTGAGTGGTTAGGTTGCGAAATAATTTTGGTTAGTTGGCTTTTCTCGGAAATTATAATATTACCGGTTAGCAAAGAGAGGTGAAAATAATGAGTGAAAAAGGAGAAACGATTTTTTGTAAAAATTTGGAAAAAAAATTGACGGTATTGGTAAATTATGGGGCATTCCCTTATTTGACCTTTCGTTCTATTCGGCACGCTCCATTGGTCGATTCCCTTCGAAGCGAGAAGCTCATTGGTCGATTTTGATTCTTTTCCCTCTCCAGGTACCAATGACGTCGCACGTTCAAAATCACGCACAGTTACCAGCACGCTGTTGCGCAACATTAAATATTCGTGGAAATCATGTCCAATTCGTTACGCGTTATTGTAACGGTAAGGTTATTATTATTATTATTATTGTAGGTAAGCGGCATAGGAAACACAATTTCTTTTTCAAAAACTCCTAATTAATCAACCCTTGCAAATATTCAAAAAGAAAAAATCGTCCATTTACCAACGAGATTAGCATAGCACGTTCCCAGTCGGTAAAGAAGAGTCGGCAAGCGTGCCGAATCGAGGAACTCGAGTAGGTTAGAGTACGGAGGTTCTTTTATTCCTCATTAGGACCAATGACCGACACATACTGACTGCGCAGAATACGCTGTTTCGAAAAAAAAAGAGACCGAGTAAGATTCGTAGCTCGAAGATTACGTGCCTCGACAGAAAAACGTAATCGGTTCTGACGTAAAGAATAAAAAAATGCAAGAATAAGAAAATTTTTTTTCATCAAAAAAATTTCCTAATTCCCAAAAAATCATTTTACATTGTCTCATCTTCGGCTTGCGTAACCACGTGACAGCGACGAACACGTGCGCCACTCGCAGTGATATGGTGCGCCGACTGTCACGACGCGAAATATTCCCAGCTGTCAAATTCCTGTCATCATGAAAAATTGTCATGTATAAAAAAATTATAAATTTTTTTTCGAATTATTAAAAAGTTTCAGAAAACCACATCACGTATGTGTACTCGCACGAGAATCCCTGATACAAAGAATCCGCGAGACGTTTCCTCCGCGATCTTATAACGGGTGGTCCATAATATTTTTTCTGTATCTCCATGAAACTTTTACCGATCCGTCGTATCCTATTCGCGCTGCAGGAGAGAAGCGTGACTGTTTTTCGAAATAAAGGGAAACGAGAAACGTTTCATTTCAAGAGAATACATATTCAACACGTGTGCTCACGGATTTCACGCAACGACCTACACGACTGGAAATTCGACTGGATCGATGCCATATTGATTGCGTGAACAATGGCTCCCGTAAGAGCTGGCGATTTTCGTCGTGTCGCCAAGTAATGCACACGTGGTCGCATGGACGAGCAAGAAAGAAAAAAAAAAGATAACGAACCAGACTCCGACATATGTTTCGCCAGGTGTCATAGGAGCCTTGACCAGTCAGCTGATTCAGTGCTTGCGAACAGAGTGCTATGGAAACGCGTGTCACGGGCTTTAACGAGAGAAAATAATAAAAAATCAAGGAGAGAAAAAAAAAGAGAGACCGAGAGGGAGGACCCACCCACCCCCGGCTACAGTCCACGTAGGAAGTTTCTTACGACCGGGGTAACGTTGTCGCGTATGACTCATCGCGTCGATGAAGACTCCGTCTATAAATGCAACCTGACTCAGCGACCGTCGCGCGACGAATGTCCGGCCAAAATCAGTTTCCTGGCATTCGTGAGTAAGGAAAGTTAAAAAAGGAAGGAAAAATAAAAGAAAACGAAATTTACATAGACGCGAGTATAAAACGTAGAAAAATTTCAAGATTCCACGAACGTCGTCATGAACAAAGTTTTTTGCCTTTTTGTCTCTCTCTTTCTCTCCAACGTCCTTTTCGGCCCTTCCATCTCTTTCTCCTACTACGTACACACAGTCTCTCTCGTAAAGGCCGTGTCACAACGCGGCGACCCATTTATCTCAGATCCCGTTAAAAAGACACGTGCGTACGATACTCCGCGTCCCAGGTGTATGTAACGGGTGGTCGCAGGTGAAGCGATGCATTGTGGATCCCACCCTAAGACGTAAGACATACCTTGGACCTATGATTGATTGGAAACCCATACAAGATAGATAGACATCTCAGTATAAATAAAATGCTAAAATAAAAAAATATTTTGACAGCTACGATTGAAATATTTCTGTCACCGCGTTTTCTTAAAAAAATTCGAAATTCAAATTTTCGTTAACGATTACGTGAAAATCAAAAATCAAAAAATAGATTCCAACAGGAAAATGTCACTAGAAAAATAAAATCAAGCAAACGTATGAAATCGAGGGTTGAAAGACTTCAGATAGAGAGATAGAGAGAGAGAGAGATACAAGAGAGAGTCCGAAAGCAAAAGAGACAGAGAAGAGTTTCAGCAGGAATGTTGCGTCATCGTTCATCTAACGTAAATCGGCAGCCACAGTTCAACTTATACGGTTGCCTAGTTCCTCGTTCGAGCGAGCACGATTTCGCGATGGACGATAGTGTGTCAGTAGGTTGTCGATTCCGCGTGCCACCCAAATTTGGCGTGGCCTGTACTTCTATTCCGTGTGGCACGAGACGGGTGAGAAGGTTGAGCGAGGCGATTTTCGATGTCAGCCGTGAGGGTTGAAAGTGGGGACGTGTTGGAGGGGAGGAACGGAGAGAGGGGAGGGCCGTATGGAATCGAGACTCTCCCATCCCCACCACCTACGAATGCCATCGCGAATACCAATTTGCCTATCCTTGCAGCGAGTACAGTCACGACGCTCTGCTTGGAAATTCTAACGAATCGAATAAGGATTCTCCTCCTCTTAGTTCGCGAGGACAGATAACCATCTTTCCTGGAAAATAAGGTCACTGGTATCAATGACCTCCGAACGACGGACTTGATTCCCCGATGGAGATACCGTGTCGATTAGCTAATAGCCGAACGAAAAAAAATATTTTAAATACACGAGGCACCCATTTCGACCGAAATCATCTGTGCGTTATCAATATTTAATCGCCCTACGCTTGTAGACTGTTTATTTATACGTCTAGGTTATACCTATATATTTCGTACGATACGATTTTATTTTCAAACTTGTAAACTGGTAATTAGGTATTGATTGCGCGAGAATGAACTATTGGCCGATTTGATAAGACGCGCACGGGACTGGCACATGCGAAAGTAATTTGGATATCTTATCAGCTCGTGAAGTGGGTCTTTTTCAGACGCTGGGGGGGTAAGAGGGAGGGGGAACGGTCGTATGAATTTATATCGTGCGAATGAGAGAAAACGAGACGCGAGGACGAAAAAAAAGATGAAAACAAAGGAAATGGAAATTAAAGGAAATATAACGTACCGGAGGAGCAGTGACCTACGGGGTTAAGAGTTCAAAGTGATGTCGAGCTTAGTTGGCTATTCAATCGACTGTCTTATACTTTGTACGAGTTAGAGAGATAATACGAAAATGTGATATTTCGTTATCTCTGTGTATGTTGAGATACGTTTATTGTTCTGACGGAATAACTTTGAAATCACTGAATTTTAATCGATTTTTATCGTTTTCGGGTTTTTTTTAATCAAAATTTTGTTTTTGACTTTCCCCTGCCAACCTCCCCCTACCCCATTGTCGCCAAGAGGGATTTCATCGAGTGGCTCAAAGCGACAGATAGGACAGGCGAGTCAACGTCGGTAAATGGTGAGTTTAGTAGGGTATCTGCAATATGTGTGTGTGTGTATATATATACATGTATAATATGTACACATAGGACTGCGGCATGAGTGTTATCGGAATCCTTAACCAAATATACTTGTTTTTGACGTGGCCCATAATGAGATCTAGAAATATATTTGAGCATCATTAATTTTTTTTACAGAATTGTCTAATTATTTCCAAGTTTCAAGTAAGATATATAAGAATTTTTTTTATTTTTTCAAGTCGACTATGAATTTTGAATATCTTTCTCGTCTTTGTCAGGTCAATATTTTTCTTTGTTTATTATCTTGTCTCCTCCTCAAATACTGTTTACAGATTATCGACGGATGGTCATCGCTGATCCGAAGATAGAATTGTGACGAGTCACAGTGAGTTTCCATGAACTCGGGCATTGTCGGAATTGGTTTTCCATTGTGCAAGAGAGATAACGAACTCGTTTGGCCTCGACGTGAATACGAACGTTCCGACGTAGCCAGAACGGACGATGGTATAAATTTCGAAAGAAAAAAAAAAAGGCGATAAAAGTTGAACGGAGAGAGGGAAATAATTTAGACTTGATAATTTTTAATAACGGATGTAAAAAAAAATTTTCAACATGACGTATGCGGGACGATTAAAAAAAAGATCGTTAAAAAAAAATTGGTTCGCCGTAACTCTCCGTGACTTGCAAGGATTTCCAGTACGTCGGCCGCGATTACGATGCATGAGAATTACTAATGCAGAATTCCGAAGTGGCAAAGCCCGAAGTACACGAGGCGAAATCGCAAACGCGTCGAAAAGATCGTAATTTACGGTACTCGAAAAATAAATCGAGAACAAAGTTTTTATTCCCACGTTGTAATTTGGACAGATCCAACGAATCGACCTGGGATAATTAAAAATTTATTTTCTTCACTTCTTCCACGAATTTCGCGATCGACTCGCCCAAAGTGGTACACGTCATTGTCAGAGTCACTTACGCGATAAAGAAGCAAAAAAAAAAGTGAAACAAAATTCCAGTCTCGCAGCATTCGATAAACTGTTACGCAACAGCATAAACTGTACGTTATTATATCAGACATGAAAGATGGCTTCGTTCGTTAAAAAATAATCTTTCGACCGTTTCCAGAATGAACTACAAGCCGAAAGAGAAACTCGAAGAAATCTGAAACGAGAGAGTCATAGTTTCCAGTAGGTTTCGAAAAAGAATTATATCCATTCTAGATGCACAGCTGACAGGTTAAACATTACGTTTCACGAGAAAAAAGCCGTATTTTTAGAATTACCATGTAAGAGCAACGGATACAATCAAGAGAGTCAACTGAGACGGGAGATAGGAGACGAAGCGAAAAACAATAGGAGGAAGGGGAAGGGGGAGCTTCAAGCGCGTTGCGTCACGTATTTTTGAATTCTACCAGCCCAACCGACGAGCGACGCCCGACGTATTTGCGTAGACAAAGCCCAAGTTGGGTCGCGCGGCTGCCAACAACGTTCTAGGTAAAATTATGCGTGTCCTTCGAGTTCCCGTCAGTCACTGTGTTTGCCAAGCGGAGCGCAATGTCGAGAAAAAGGTTTACGTCTAGTTTCCACGGTCATCGGACCATTCTCGATAAGAGCACCGATAAGGAACGACGACAACAGCCATCGTCGTACGTTCGTCGACGTAAATACAATTGAGCGTGGAGACAGGGAGAAAAACAATTTTTAATTAAAGCAATTACGTCAATAAGGTTTCCCCGTTATCGATACTGATTATATAGTCATCGATTAGACAAAAAAAGTATCCACAAAATATTCCTATAGGAATATAAACGGCAGTCCGCGTATCTTAAAGCAATCCTTTGAATCGATGCCACCCGGTATATATAAACGTCAAAGAATTTCTTACGGGCGTTATACATGGGTTTCGGGTTATTCGTCTATTATTAACGTACCCGAAGATACTTGCTCCTGTCACTCGGTGACTCGAGACTTGACACTAGGGGAACAGGAGATAAGTCGCCTCTTCGTTAGGTCGTATATATATGCGTGTATAAACTGATGCAGAGGTATGCGATGCAATTCGTATACGATAGACAAGGATACAACCTCAGTTAACTCTGTTATTATTACCGTCGTCGAATGCCGATTGCGTAATGTCTTTTATTAGCCTGGCAGAGGCGTATTGGCTGAACGATACAATCCCCGATGTTATTTGGTTCGTCGAAAATAAATCTGCTCGAGAATTCTCGAGGATCGTCGTGGTCCGTCGTGGGGGGCAGTCTAGGTCGAGTTTGAATTTTCGCGGTATATCGTAGAGTAATGGTGGCCAGTGACGGTTGGGAGGGGAGTCAGAGGAAATACGAACGACGTAAACAAAGATACGTCGACCCGTGAGTAGCACCGGTTAAAAATCGTAATCCAATTGAAGGCTAATGACAGTAGCAATAGCAAACAGTCGAGGTCGAAAATCTGATTTCCGTAACAGAGTCACACACGAGCCTCCCCATACGTCGCACCTAACCACGACGCGTGTCATGTGCGACGGAAGCAACACACGAATTCGCTTCGTATATGTTTGCGTATAAATAGGTGTACAGGGTTGCTACACGCGTATACGATTTTTCCAATTTCAGCACCTTCCGTTAACGTACAAGACCTGGGTCAACGTTTCCTACGCGTCACCGTTTAACGACCTACCGTAACGTGTATCGAGCTTTTCGAAGAAGGCACGGGTTCGACCTTAATGTCGTGAAGCCACGTGCCAGTTGCACCACGTGCTTTGAAATTCTCACCTGTGCTTGAACACTCTTACTCAGTGTTATTTGTCTTTTCTTTTTTTTTCCTTCCGTTCCCTCTCTCGGTATCTCTCTCTCTCTCTCTCTATCTCAGCCTTTTAAATTCTTTCTCTCGCTTCCTCCCTCTCGTTCACTCCGTTTTTCCCATGCAACGATTACAACGTTGCAAGGAGAACGCTGTGCTCGTACAGAGTGAAACGCGTCCGAGCCAATCGACCAGGGGTATAGCGTGTCGCTCGACTCGAGCCAGTCGGGTAAAGCTGACGTTGGAGCCAATTGGTGAGTGGCTGACTTTGGCCGGATCCGTTGGGCTTATATACCCACGACGCCGCGTCACGCGACCTCCCCCCCTGCCGTGTCTCCGCGTTCCGCGTGACACCCGACACGAGACGAGACCAAACGAAAAAAGACGAGTCTCGGCGTGGCGCGCATGCGCGGCCCCACCGAACGGCACACGTACTAGGTAGCCATACCGCTCTCGAGTGTTCGCAAACACACAGAGGACAAAGAGTACGTCACACCAGCCGCGCATGCGCCTTACGGTGGCCGGTTCAAGCAAAGCCACCAATACGCACGAAGGAACTGCGTCGCCGTCCACTGGCAGCGATCGCGAAAATATTCCGTACCAAGATACATAAGTATATACTAATAATAAAGACGTGCACGACTATCCATATACCCGGTGTCCCGAATACGTGAAACACGGCGCTGCCGACGCTTTCGTCATTAGCAGTCACAACCGGTGCGACTTAAAATCGTTCGGCTGCCAAATAGACAAAGCGACGTAAATTCGAGGTTAGATTTTTCATAGAAACTGTCCGGTAACGTGCTCTCGACGCCATTGTAACCCGGAGCAGCTACGCTACCTGAAAGCCCAATGTTTTTCAAGACGGCGTGCGAAGGCTACTATTTGTTTGGGTTATGCATCGGATTATACTGCTTGGCGACTCCTTCTCTCTTCTATTTAATATTTATGCTATCTTCTTCTACCACATCGTATACCCCGTTCGCGTTTCACGTGACGTTGTACCTGCTAAGAGTATACCATAATACACCGTTGCGATACTAACCTACATAGGCTGTAACGTTTTAGACGTTTAAGCGTCGCGATCGGTAATCCCTTCCATTTTTATTTAACCCGGACTGTTATGCGACACGTCGGAAGTAATCGACAATTAAATTTAAAAAATAACAAATATGACGTCGATCATTTCGCAATATCTCATAACTGCCTGTAACGAGATCAAGCGAAACTGTTCGGACACCCGCTACATACGAAAACCGGACTAGTGTTAAATACGTATAATGGCGCGTGTGCGTAAAATTATCACCTACTACACGTGACTCGTATGCCTGGTACGTATATGTCTGGTCGCCGTGTACATATGTAAATACATTAAAACTGCGGAAACATAAAGCTGTAAACAAATTAAAATATACGACAGGCCTTACAAGTACGGCGCGTATATCTATATACATATATGATATATGTGTGTGTATACATATATGTATATATGTACAACGGTCCATTGACGTTGGAGACGTGTGCGCCAATCACGATCACAGTCACGTACGCGCAGGCGACAATTTAAATTTCGAATTTTCGGCAGTAACCTGGCCCGTTATCGGTGTCCGATAAGCAATGGAAACATTTCGTTACAAAGTCCGACCCAACTTTGCCCCCTCGAATGTCTACGATGACGCTGACGATCGTTCGTCACTTTTTTCTAGCTGTTACAAGGTGACCTTGAACGACCGAGCTTCAAGCGGATCGGCCTCTTTATAAAACGGCTCGTCGTGATTGACCGTGCCACGAGTAAAGGCCTGACTGTCGTGACTCTCGGAGGTCCCGTTCCTGCTCTCATTCCTCCCTGATATTCCTACTGGTTATGTATATTCCTATTCCTAATTGCGTTTCTGTTTCCCCGTGCCTGCTGGTGCGCGCTGGTTCTTTTTTTTTCTTTTTCATTTTCTTCTCCTCCTCGGTCAATCCTTCCACAGTTCTCGAGTCTCGACGACCGTTAAAGCAACGCGTTAACGAGTATTTCCGCAACCGGCAATGGGTACGTTCCACGGAAAATTACACCGTTACTAGAGCCCACTCGGAGCGACGACCCAATAATCCACATTTCGTCGGCTCTATTTACACGCTGACGATACCTTCCCACTCCTGGAATACCTTAAACTTATTTACCGCCGGGATAAAAGATTCTTGAAGACAAGAGAAACGCAACGATCGCTGACAAATACTTTGCTACGTTGCTCGAAAGGAATTTCAAATGTTCAGGCACAGCCTAACCCGATTGCACTGTCAAGCCGATCTTCGCGTGGCTAATGACATCCAGTCTACTAATTGGCACAGTTAATGAAAATCCGTGCACGTATCGTTTGCGCGATCGACGTCAATTTTCGAAAGTTATATATAAATTTTGAAAAAAAATTATTTTTGCCTCGAAAATTTGAAAAAAAATTCGGCGTATCGTACGACACAGTTTAAAAATTGTATCGACTCTCGAATCATTCGGATACTTTTTTTTTGCTACAAATTTTTCGCGAAAAACCCACGTACATGAGGTTGATGGCAAAAAATGGGGATGTAAAAAAAACCTATCGAAATGACAGTTACGTGGGAGCGCCGAAAGTTTACGCAAGTCGATGGGTACGCGTGGGCAACGAAGGGTAGTAATCAAGGGGATGAAACGAGGAGACGCCTACGCGGCGCCACGTGACGTCACTGCTTGTCGATATCATTATCCTCGATTCGCTTCTCTCCTCCCCGACCCCCTTCCGTCCCGTAATCGCGAATGTTTCCAAAGCCGCGCCACGAAATCTCAAACCGGACACGCACGCGTCATGCGAAATCGATTAAATTATTAATTCTGATCGAAGGACGCGCCACTTTACCTCAGGAAATTAATTGCGTTCGCGAACGCACCCAAAGGCTCGTAACTACGTGCATGAATATTGGTATCGAGCCGGTTAAAAAAAAAATTACAAGATTGAATAACGGAGAACGGCTTATCGAAATAATTCGGACGCACATAGATAAACGTGTAATAAATTCGTAATGAAATAACGTAAAATTCGTCGTACCGCGTTCGACGTGCCTAAATCTTCGGTGAGAGGCTGAATTCGAGTTTATTTGGCAAATAAAGCCGTTGGACGTAAAAAAGAAAAGCGAGCGGTATCGTGTGTCAGAGCCAAGAAGGGTTTGTCGAGAGAGGCTAATGCTGCCAAGTGGCGTCTATTTCTGGTTTCGGGATATAGGTATGTATCAAGTTTTTCGCCTGGTGTCCGAAGCTACCCCCCCGTCGTCACCGTGGCGTCGGTGTCGAGCATGTCGGTGACACGAGCGTACAAAAAGATAAAAGAAAAAAATAACAAGGAAAAATAAAGTCGATTACCTCGAGCTAAATATTTGGTGAATACAAGTTTAAAATATGTATGACGGAATTTATCGGAGCACGTCTGTTGGTATACGTCAGTTTCAGCCAAGAAGGAGACTTCCGAGTGAATTCCTTGAAGTTACATAATAATAATAACAACAATAAAGATTGAAAAACAACAGGGAAAAATTTTGAAAGAGAAGGAAGAAACGTCAAAATAAAAGAATATAATATTTATCGACCAGGATTGACGGCCCGAGAGAAGTTTTTTTTTTTAGAACGAGCGAGAGAAACGGAAGCGAGAAAAAAATAATGAGAGAGACGGAGGAGGAACGAGAGATCGATTTGATGCCAAAGACGGCGCTAGGAACTCGGAAACCGCCGCTCGACCACCGACTGGAATGTCGCTCTCGCGGATCGATCGCCGTGCGAACGCGCCTTTAGCCGCTTGTGTCGCTCCATGAGTACGGAAGAACGCGCGCGACCCCTCTTACTTCTAACTCTACGCGGCATCTCGGTTAATCGGAAGGAAAGTTGCCTCCGATAAAAGGCTATACGAAGTGCAAGAGGCGGAAGTAGCCTGACACGGGAGAAAAGAATGCAATCGAAACTAACCTAACCTCTACCGAGTACCGTATATCAAGCCAAGGATACAATATACACCAGGAGGTCTGAAGGCAGGTAGAGGTAAATACACGAACGAGCAATGTAAAGCAAGATTTAGAGGTTATTAATGTATCAGATTGAAGAAGCGGAAGTCGGCCTTGTGAGTCGAGTTTAAATAATGCCGAATTGTGAATCGCACAAGACTTCCGGTGCGAGCGCCCTAGCGAGCCGCAAGTAAATTCGTGTATGGGAAAGAACGGTATGGCAAGCTCCATTCAGTGTAGAGGCAGGTAACGGTTTCCGGGCAAGGATGTGGCACAGCCTACATACCATCGATACGCGCTTGGGAGTAAGAGAGAGAGAGAGAGAGAGAGAGAGATAGAGAGAAAGAGGGCGAGAGAGAGCCGACATAAGAGATCGAGTAGAAGGAAAGAGCGAGAGAGAGAAAAAGACAAAGATAGAAAAGGTCAGAGATAACCATAGGGAGTCCAAAGCGTCACGAAGGGAGCCCGAGTCAGCGCAGAAGAGCCTTCACCCAGTCCCCTCCACCTCCCACGAACCCCCCCCCTCAGCCAGCCATACTGCCGCCAACTCATCTTGAAGTAAATCAAAACCCATCAATTTTGCATGCCCGGAATAATATACTTTGCTCGTCGACGATGCTGAAACGCGACAAGACTATCAGGCGCGACCATGGCAACGTCGTGAGACACGAGATGTAGAAGACGGGGGGGGCCTGCCGGTGGAGATATACGCGTTACTAGTGAAAGGAAGTATAACGACGGCTATAGGTATACAGTAAGTTACTTAACCTCCGTTTGACAGAAAGGAGGTCATTTTTATTAAGACCCGCCGATACTGCGTATCGACTGCGCCGACTTTGCCAGAGAGAGAGAGAGAGAGAGTGTGGACTATCGTTCCACGTAGTGGATTTGTACCCTATGCTGCTTGGATGCCAAGGTGGACGCGTGGAAGCTGAAAAAGGAGAGCGAGGTAGGATGAACGTAGGACGGCGGCTGGGGCACGAGGATGGGACCAGGAGGTATAAAGAGTAAAAGGAGGAGGAGCCGATAATGGAAATAGAAGCCGTCACGATTAAGAGGACAAACAGTGATCACAGTTGGCAAGGTTGATGAATAGGCATCGGGACAATTCGTTCTGGCTATTATTTTCCTTAGTTTTCTAAGTCGCGTCAAGATCCACAGCTACCGGAAGGAAAGAGCCGTTCGACTGGACCGGAGTAAGGTCGGAAGGTCAGCGACGCGTCTTGCGCAAGGCGGTTCAATGTTCGGTGCGGAACAATTGAATTTGATCGCGTTAATTCGTCCTCGATGACGTCAGTCCCAAAAATTTTTCCACGGGGGCTCTCGCGCGGAAAAAAAAGAAAGAAGCATCGAACCTCGTGAACCTTTTCGGTTCCACCTTCTCGCGAGGAGACGTAAGTGTAACATAAGAAAACACTTTCTCGCAAAAGCGCCAGGATTTTTCCTGGTGGCAACTCCGACGGTATAACGCGGGTAACCGTCGTCCCTTCACCCGCCAATCCGCTGGCAGCGCCTACTCCGTCGCAACTTCGTCACCTCTTTGCTCCTCCTACTCTCCGTCGCTCTGTCTCTCTCTACACTTTTCAGCAGAGTACGGCTACGACTCTATACCCGTCACTGTGTTCTCTCGCTCTCTCTCTCTCTCTCTCTCTCTCTCTCTCTCTCTCTCTCTCTCTCTCTCTCTCTCTCTCTCTCTCTCTC
>JAYRCB010000815.1:41780-136925 GCA_036026315.1 Trachelus stipa
TGTGGATATATATATATATATATATATATATATATATATATATATATATATATATAGCCGTGTTACAATATGACTGACGCACGTAGGGCAATACACAAGGCAACGATTGTTGCAACGGCCGATTGTCCCAGAGAGGCATGCGGGCAGTGCGCGCATCGGGCGACGTCCTTGAGTATATTCACGCGTATCCGTATCACGTGTATTTTCACGGAGATGCGGGTCACGCTTTAACCTCTGGGTTCCTGCGCAACGTGCACCACCTATACATGGGTGCAGATTACACACATGATATATATATATATATATATATATATATATATACACATATACACACACACACATACACAGATCACCCGACGACAACCCCAACCAACCCAACTTTTTTTTCAATTAAAATTCATTGACAGGCCTTTGTGAGAACTCAATATAAAATACGTATTGAAGGGGGGGGGGGGGGGTCCGTTCAGCGCTTTCATAGTTTATAAAATCGACCATACACTCATATGGGATTCCCCGACTTCCCTACTCATATATCCCCCGGGTGCCGTATCCTCGGCGTACGTAACGTTACGTCATTCTGCCTCCATTTTTGTTTCTCTTGCTCTTTTTTCCCGCGCCGTCGCGCCCGAGAAAAAAGACCGGACGGCAGACGACCTCCCCCGCGCGTTAACAGTAGGCGGGGAGCGGCGGGACGGGAGAGAGACGTCGGTTCGCGGGAATTGCGGGAAAGGATGGAATTTCGAAATGGAGCTCTGAAGTTTAGCGATTCCTAGCGGCGAGCCGCGCTGGGTCTACCACCACATCATCGTGAGGCCCCGTTGAGCTCGAGTGAAAGGCAACAATGTGAAGGCTCAGCGACTACCATTTCATACCGCAAAGCGGTGAGCCAAGTACACACTGTTGCATATTCCGTGATGTTTAATGGTATGCCCAGCAAGGATATATATATATATATAAGCGTGTGTTTATATATATATATATGTATAGTACACCGCCACCTTGTCGACTCTTCGTGTGTTGGGGAGAACAGGGATCGAGAGGCAAGACACTTGGTTCTCCCAGAATGCACGTCATCCCGTGACAAGGACGTCTGTTAAACGAGCGAATTATACTGGAATAATTGCCGGAGTCTTGGACAGACCTCGTGAAGAGAAAAGAAAAAGAAAGAAAAAAAGAGAAAAAAAAAATACGAAATTGACAACTTCGCGATTCTTGACGCTCTTGCCCGAACGTCTCTCGGGGAGCTGCTGGTATCGTCCAAATCTAAATTCGTGATTGTCATCGTTGAAACGTGCGCGAGAGGCTGAAGGCATACGCGTGTCCTTGAAGAAGATGAAGGCGTGAAGTGAATAAACACTTTTGAGGGCATTTACGTGAATTTTGAATTTTTTGTAAAATCGGTCGATCGGGGGATGAACGACTGACGTAGACAAAGTCGTGGAAGGATGACCAAGGGAAGGCGGGGGTCTCTAGGCTGAGCTCTAGTCCAGGTCCAGAAACGAACGTCGATGACGGTGGGACCTGGAGGTGCGGTACGAGAGAGTGGTATTTCCGAATACCGGCGAAGGCGTCTAAGAATAGCCAGATGATGAAGTAGCGAGTTACGGGGGGGGTC
This sequence comes from Trachelus stipa, assembly GCA_036026315.1. NCBI lineage: Eukaryota > Metazoa > Arthropoda > Insecta > Hymenoptera > Cephidae > Trachelus > Trachelus stipa. The sequence goes on from JAYRCB010000815.1 coordinate 43,396, forward strand.
TGAAAGGAAAGAGAAAGCAAGATAAGGACTTGGTGGAGGAACTGAGGGTCGAAAGACGAAGGGCTGAAACTGGGACTGGACGGAGCAGAGGAAGGGAACAGTTCAGGATTTGTTGGGTATGTGTACGACCAGGTTCTGACACGTGGGTTCGAAGACCTAGAAGTGATTTTTGAAGGTTTCGACCCGGACGACAATTGGAATTCATCTAATCAATTGATCGAGTGATACGTACGTACGTATAAGTCTTGTCGCAGACGTAATGAGAAATTGCGGTAGAACCTTCTAGAAGGATCTTTCATTCGTTTTGAGCAAAGGACCGCGAGATTCGGTGAAATATGAAAAATATAAATTTTCAGGTAAATATTTTTTCAGATCGGTCAAGACAATGAAAAAAAAGGTGATTAAAAAATATTTCAATTGACCCACCGAAAATCCCGTTAAGCGAAGGTGCGCCAGGCAGGATCTTAAAGGCCAGAGAAGCGTTAGATTAGAAACGTACCGATGTTAATGGACGATCGAAACGCGATGAGAACCGGTAAGACGCTTCACTATAGGCGACGGATCAAATTGAGCAAAGTTATCAAGCAATCGAACGAGGCAATCGTTCCGTGGATTTCCAAGTAGCGTGTATGCACGGATTAGTAGAGTGAGGAGTATGTAGGTATGTCGTCGAACGAGGCCACAGCATTAGTCCTATGAGAATGGACGTTCTAGCGGGACGTTCCGTATCTGTGATAAAGACAGCGCTGAGAGGTTAGAATAAGAAAAAAATATTAAAAAAAAAAGACGAATAAAGAGCAAGCCGCACCCAAAAGAGGAACCTGATACAGTGGTCAATGACTCGGCCTTCGAACACCTTCCGATATCTTCGGGCCCATTGAAATTGGATCGAGGCCTATGAATAAGTTCGTAGATCGCGATCGTTTCGATCGAGAGAAGGACGAGGAGAGGGAGGAGCGTTAAACGCCGTATTGGATACCAAAGCAAACGACAATTTCAGAATTGACGTGAAATCGGCAGTATCCCGTCTGGCCGGGTGCGCAACCTCGATCACCTTCACCAAGAAACCTTCGGCAGCGGCCGTATTAAAAATTTCAACCCGGATTTGAGAATCTCCTCGGGATACGTTGAAATAAATAACTAGCGAATAAAAATTCGTGACATCGCAATCGTCGTTTGCGTGATATTTAAATTCAGTTTACTTGACTTTAGAAAATTACTCGAAATAAGCGATACGAAAAAAAAAACAAAAATAAATCTCGATATCACTTCGGCGTCAATTATAATTTAAAAATTAATATCTGCTGCTCGCGATAGTGTTATTGTCCTCGTGTCGAATATGCCTTGCGTCAAGTGGAATTAGGTGACCTTCCTCGTGAGGTCAGACGCGATTTAAGGATATATCGATAACATTTCAACGATAGTTATTTGTACGCTCTTAAGCCCGTATTCAGAACTCGCTTTTAGTGATAATAGCGCGCTTTTAAATTTTTTCTTAGCTACTTTTAACCACAAGCGACTCTGTTAGTGACTTTAAGAGCGAGTTGTGAATACGGGCTTTAGTTCTCAGACCCAAAAAGCTCAAATCGACTGGATGAGCTATTCGGTAAAGTAGAGCGCGGAAAAAAATGAAGAAAATAAAAATAGAAAAAGAAAGGGACAAAAATATGTCGACTTTCATTTGTCACTTAACGTGATAATAAAATAACGTATGTCTTTCAACGAACAGATGCCACTTCGCGATAGCCAATAGGTACCGGGACGGCACAGTAGCCATTGAAAAGCAAATCGACCACTTTCTTCGTTCCCCGTCACCAAATCTTACGAGACGTCCCTCAAAGCATAATAACTTGAACTTGTGTAACTTTATCAAGTCAACCGATAGTTATTTCCATGCAACAAAATATATTCGCGTTAACAAATGCGATTACGATAACGCACAGCCGACGCTTGACCTTCGAGGTTCAACGGCCGTCGCACCGGCTATACGCTCAGATAAATTAAAGTCAAATGTAAACTTACCCCTTCGTTTCCTCGGAACTGTATAGTAGGATTCTTGTTGGTCTTGTTCTGCAACAGAAAACAGAGGGAACGAGCGTCATTATCCACAGTGTCAAATGTATATCGCACAGAGTCACACTACATGCGCAGCCATCATGAATATGCTTAGACGTTAGATTGCGTGACGGCGTTAGACAACTAAGCCGGTCTGAAAGTGGAATTTTTATTACCCAACGTCGCTAGGTGAGACATCAAGAGCTTTCGCGGAGGGAAAGCGAAAATACGTCCGATGTAAACGTTGAATTTAGTATTTTCATTGTCCAAGGATTAACGCGCGTGGCTACGGAGAGACAGTCGGGACGCCTGGAGGACGCGGAGTTATTCCATGCCAGTCAAAACAGGAGCAGACGGCACAGGAGCTGCGCGCGCAGCACAAAGTTCATCCAATGGGAGCGCCCACACACCATAGGCGTACGCTCGGTCCGACGGCGGGAGAATTCAAACTGTCTCTCACCAACGAGTGAAACCTTCGAAGCATTTCTAGGACAATATCAAATCGGACACGTTTGTCGGACTCGCGCGAATATTCCTTTTTTTTCTGTTCTATCCATTCTTTTTTTTCCAAGACCCTGGCCCAAATTCGTCGGTCCCGCGGCTATTTTAAAGTAACATTACTGCCGATCGAAGGACGTGAAGAAGAAAAAAAAGTTTGTCAGACCCTCGCAACACCGTTGATCCTAACGCACGAATCTCCTTGGCAAATAAATAACTTTCCCGTGAAGAACCTTTCTTTGGGTGGCCTAAACGATTGAAAAATAAACGGTGATTTAACTGGTACACGGGTAACGAAATTTCATCGGTACACACTGCAGATACCCATTTACATAATGCGTGCAAGCGGAGTTACGCCCACGCATACGGCGCGACCATAGGCGGTCAGGAGGTTCTTCCCCTTATGCGGCTGCAATGGCTGATTTGCATGTGTACGAATTCTGCGTGTAGGCACGTGCGCCGATAAGTTGAAAAGGGAAAGTTTGCGAGGGAGAGACTGAAACGGATGGTGGGTAAGCCAATAGAAGAGCGAGCGAGAGAGAAAAAAGATAGCCGGTGAGTTGACGACTGTGGCAGAAGAGAAGGTCTTCGTTATAAACGTGTCTAAAAGAGCCGATTCGATCTATGCGCACTCGAGTGATTTATGCAGCCGCGTTGTGGACGCGGTTCAATATCGAGAGAAGGGACTTTTGCGCAGATTAGTAACTGGTAATGTCGAGTGTCGTCGACCCGTGGATATATATTTATATATCTCAAATATACCCTCTGCAAATATATACATATATATAAACGAATATATTGAGTAGGTAGTAGATGCTCTAGACCGCATTTGTACATATAATAAACATTGCGTCCATCATTCTTGGTGACCAACAAGTCCGACGACTATTCGGAAATGGCTTTTAACGTTAAACTGGTTTCCACTGAACTACCTCCGGCGACTATGGCTCCATTTGAATAACGATCTTCTCTCTTCCTCGTGTTCGGAGATCCATATCGATGTGTATACGGTGCCTTGAAGCGAGAAAGAAAACGAACGAAAAAAAAGATTATCGCACGAGACGTCGCTACATGCGTACAGTACAGAAGACAAATGGTGGCAACGAAAAGAACGGTGTTGTTGTCCGCGTGAAAAATGATCTATACGTTATACAAGTTTCAAAATACAAAAATCAACGGTTTGCGGCGCATATTTATTGCAACTTTTTTTTTTGATTGACCATCGATCGCACATATCATTGTTAAACTTCCGTTCGGAAATAAAAAAATTATCTTTGCCATTTCAAACGACATGAAAAACCAGTTTAATGCAAAAGTCATACAGCAGTAAAAAAAATAGTGATGGAATTTCATACGGATAGCATACAAAACAAGGAATACATAATATTTGCCTTTAAAATTTCGTAACTTTTTGACGTATTTACGATACTGACGCCTTAGCTTCGCGAACCAACATGCGATTGTTTTGAGGTCCGCGTTCAGTCAGACGCAAATACGTACACGGTGACTAAAAAGTATCGCGATTCTATTTTTTTTACAATTTGAAAATCATAAATATTCAATTTTGGATTTCACGTGCTCCACAGTTTTTTTTCGGATCTGGACGAAGCTGAAGCCAAGTCTTGTCTTCCTGTACAATAAAAGTGACTGCGTTTGAAACAATCACTGTAATACGTCGCGCGAAACGTCATTCAGGGTCGCGGTTCAGTTTCCGCATGCAGCCAGCGTTTCAGTCTAATTACCACAAAGACGGTACTTCCTAGTTACGCGAGGGGAAACGGGACTGGTAACGATATTCGATATATGACAGTCTAGTACCAGACACGATAGAAACTGGTGCGAAATACAAAAACAAAGAAAGGAGGTGTATACCTATATCGGATGACGTTACTTGGAAACCATATAACATTTTCAACGTCCTGATAACTGATTAATTTTCTTCGTACGAATTATGCAGAAATACGATTAACATACTAATCCGGAGTTCCAGATACGATTTCAGTTCACCCAGCGCCCGAGTCAAGATCCGTGCAAGTTCAGTTATCGCTAAGGAGACTTCCAGCTGTTCGGCTTCCATTGAAGCAACGGCAAGGGTCGCTACCACCTACCGACAGAATTCATTTGGCCGACGCGGAACCTTAGGAGGGGTGCGAAAATCCAAGTCTATTTTCGTACCTACGGGAAACGCGATTCGGTGCGCGTCACGTAAGCAACCCCTTAAGTTCCTGCCGCCTGGCCCACCCCTTAGTACCATCAGGGACACGTGCCAGCCGGAAGGATGATGGTACGGGACGCCTAAGGGAGCATCCCGGAAGTGACGTATCTGATCCTTCAATTTTTTTTTTCTCCACCTAGATTCTAGGCAAACGCCTCTTTCAAGAGTACAATAACAATATTGGGTATTCCGATACGATGGGATTCGTTGACCTCGAATACGAATGAAACTGTTCCTCGAAGACGCAAAAGACTCCGAGAATAACTTGACTTCCGATAAAAATTTGTTTTACAGACTAACGTCGACCTCGAAATTTCAAACTGTCCACGTGGATTGCTCGAGACGACGAATCGATCGGAATTCGATTTCATCGATACGATCGTCCTCAATATCTTGAATCATTGTTTCGCCAAGTCCCTATTTACGATAGACAAAAATTATCTCTATAATGGATTACGTTTGTTTAGAGTTACCGATTTTTTTTCGATTCATATAAAAAACCGATCAGACTAGCAGAAATCTTCATTCTCAGAAAAAATCGAGACGGTAAACGGCTGTCTTATCGTCCTCGACGCGAAGGATACAGCGATCGGCGAGTAATCGTGAAGTTACGTGGTACAAGGAAGAAATCGTTAAGAACGTTTATGGAGAAAAAAAGGTCAAGGGTCAAAAGATCGAGAACGGCAAATCGGTATAGGGTCATTTACGAAAAATAGATAACGGCTCTCGTACCGTAAAGCTTAAAGAGTCCAGGAATTTCGTATGTTTAAACTCCATTTCGGGAATACTTCGAGAGATCGGTAATTTTTCCGGAGATTATAATCACGTAATTTACGAAAAGTCGAAAGTTTTGTCCCGTTCGTTATTGCTCAATGTCGCTCGTTGCACACTTGGCTTAATCGAGGGTTCGATTTAATAGAGGCAAAGTTGCCGGCTCTTGCATCGGACAATGTGCAATGAATTCGGCAACAGCGCCAACTGGTTCACTTTCTCTCGTACTGCTTGCCCGGCCCCACGGTGCGATCGATTGCCGATCGCCTCGATCAATCGATTGCTAATACATCGAGATCGGGTATTCTTATCGCGTACATGTTCAGCTTTGGTGCACGAGGCATAGATATCGATATCCGATACAGTGAGATCGGTAATTCCTTAACGATTTCGATCGATTCTTACCGATTTTCGATTATATGATCGAACATCGAGAATTAAACATTTCCAATAAGTGAAACTGTTTACTATCGATTAGTTATCAACTGGTTTTTCCCAAATTGGATACTTAATTACTGACACCGTTAAAATCGTTAATGATCGATTTTTCACAAAATCCTTCAAACAGCATTGATAATGCATTCAATCGGAAAGACGAAACGGTGTGAACGAACCCTAAGTCTTTTATCCTCGCGATAAATCAATATGCCACTGGCAGCTAATAATTTGACATTCGCGACGTTTGTTTCCTATTTTTCCTTTGTTAATTTTCCTCGTCAACAATACCAATAATTAAAAAAAAAATTAATAACGTAATAGTGATTATGATCGATATAAACAAATACGAGCATCATGCACCGATCGATTTCCGTTCTAACTACAAGCATCGTAAAGGCTATTTCTCAAATCGCTACCATAATCCAATCACCATATACAGTAAATTCGCAATGGTCATTCGTACGATAAAAATGACAAGGAAAATATTAAACCGCGCGTTAAACGCGTATTTGGTAAAGCGACTATAGACACTAAAACCCGATCGAATTAAATCGATCGAATCGATCGATCAACGTTCCCGTCGCGTGTCAGAAATTTATACATTTATTTAACGCAAATCAGACCACGCGTGATCATTTGCATTCGACGAGCTGCCCCTATCCTATTTTTTCCTCGTTAAAAAATTCAGGAATTATTACAACACCCTGTATATAAAATGTCAATATCGATATCGAGGCATCCTTTGAATTATCTTCGGATAAGACAGTAATTATTATCATTGTTCGTCAGTTTCGTTCCATAATTATCTCGCCAAGAGAGCCACGGGGTAAAGAAAAATAATAAAGAGAAATAAAATCAACCGCAGTTGTAATAACAGTTGCCTCACAGCATTATACAAAACCATTGGTAACAATGTAATTGTCTTGCAAACGCAGCTGGCGTACTTGATAAGACGTCGATGCGAGAAAAGTGCGAGAATTATGTTGGTCGTTGGCGTAAAAAGTAAAAGGCGAATTCTCACGTTGGCTATGAGAATTTCGGCGTCGCGTCCGCAAAGTAGGAAATTCTAACCGGAGCGACGGCAAAAGTCAATTCCACTGCCAACTGACGGTTACCGACTTCCCCCTCTTTCACTGTACACGTCGAGAGCGTCTAATTGGAGAATGTTCCCAATTATCAAGGCGAATTTCTACGTGGCGGCCGATCGCAATCGCGTTGCGATACTTGCTTCGTTAGAGTATATCAGATATTGGGCTGTGCGAACGAGACTCATTGTCGTCTGTTGTGTTCGCAGACCTACCGATAAAAAAATTTCTTCCATTAGGATTCTGAAGATCTGACACGTTAATGGCACTCGGATGGAACGGGCGATTAAATAAAATTTTACGTTATCAATTAAGGTTTCCCTCAGACAACAATGCATCTTCCAAAATGTGAATTGAGGGTAAAATAAATTTTTTCTAAGAAAAATGTCCATTTAGCGAAATCGTTAATTCGTTTGATATCACGACTGTTTTACCGACCGAGAACGGGCGGATAGTCGCTCACGCATTTTATCGCTTGTGTCGTTACAACGGATGATGATAAATAATCCACTTAAAGCGACCGTGTCCCAAAGTAATTGTTTTCCCCGGAATGTTTTAGGATTTAACGAAATCCAATTTTATGGAGTCGTATTATGGCAGCGGTGGAACCGGGGAATTGGGGATGGATCTACGACCGAAGGGGGAACCCAGACGTATTTCCTGCCGAAGGCGCTATGTTGTTCCCGTGGTCGGCGAGGGTTGCACGTGAAATAGACGGAAGTAGATAACAATGCTTTGAGATCGTGCTCAATAACAGTTATGAAATAGGAGCAATAAATGAAGGCTGTGGTAGATTAATTATCGCGACAAGATACGTCAGGACGTAATGCGTACAGGCTCGTTAAAAAATAACTAGATCGATAAAATTTCGAAAATGTTACAAAAAAAATTTTGAAATTTTTTACATTCTTCAAACGAATCATTAAAAATTAATCATCAATTTTTAGGTAAAACAAAATTTTTTCGTCTTTTGAATAACCATTTTTTACGATTGATCATCGTGATCGATAATAGAGTACGATTGAATAAGACAGAAAAAAAACGTAATATGTGACTTATCATACAAAACACCAGTCGAATCAGATAACGTCATATTATATACATATAGATAATTTGCAAAGTTGAATTCGCCGATGATCTCATGTAGTGTCGCTTAATAATTATTAATTGATGGTAAAGCAAATAATTATTATCGAATAACAAAATGTCATAAACAATGAGAATTTTAAGAGTTGACGATCGTGTGTTAAGGTTTGAGCGTATAGGTCATCATTTAAAATTTAATTATTACATTACGCAATGTCTTACGAGTCCGTAATAAAATACGTAACTGTAAGCGAAGTTAAGATTTTTTTTTCAATATCATAAAAAGCGTTCAATAATATCGAAACGACTACGTGATAGCTCAATGAAAATAATTCGATATAAAAATCCAATATTTATAATGCCTATCGACGATCATTGCAATTACAGATATGAAGATAGACGATCAGTCATAAAGAGTAATTCTCTTACGATTATCATCTGCATTCTCTGATTGGGTACAAAAATTCATTAAAAAAATTATCAATATATTTTTTTCTTTCCGATAATCAAGGCTATTTGACCTTGGCGTTAAATAACGCATCGCGAGACGAAAATCGTTTAACAAGAAAAAAAATAACCTGAAAACAGTGAAAACCAGCAACCTTATAAATTCCCCAGAATAAATGAGCATCATACGATAAATTCTCCACCCTAAATTTAAACGAGATTCGCAATTGCATCCTGTGAAAACGATATTGCCATAAAATAATCAGCCAATTAACACAGACGATAAAACGCAACCAAATATAATTTTTTTCGGTCTGATAATAAAAAAAAATCTTTTAAATTAAAAAACTCCCGTCATATAAATTTTTCAGTGATAATCACAGAAATCCATAATCCGATTACAAAGTTATAAAGAGGTTTCAGGTAGCGATACACAATGACAATAATATAAGCCAATTTACACACTGGTACGAAATAGCCCAAGATAACAGATTAAGAAGGCGATCCAGGACCATCACAATAAAATTATCCTTAATTCGGTGAATACCCTGTATATCATCTATTACAAAAATATTTCCTACCCAAGGTATTTTCATCGAGAAGGACAGAGCTTAATCAATAATTTTTATTTTCACATGACATTGTTTAAACGACGTAGTAAAAAAAAATGAAATAAAAAATTTCAACATTTTTCATTAAAAAATCATTCTAGTCACGTTTAACGTAAAGACAAGTGTTTGCTAAAAATTTCATCCACTTTCACCATCTAGAAGCTCAGATAGCTCAGAAAAGACTATAGCTATTTTAACATACAAATATATATATATATTGCAATTTTGATTATTTCAATTACATATATCTCTCTAAGTGGGCGGCCGATGATACTAAAATTTCGCTGAAAGCCGTGTTACGTCATACCGTATGACATATTTTCATCAGAAGTGTCAAACCCTTTGCGATCGACTCCGCCGTACCGGCAGCATTTCTCCGATCGGCTGGTACAGTACCACTAGAAAAATATGCCGATCGCAAAGGGTCTTTAATTTTCGCTAACGCAGTAGCCACCTTAAAAAATTAGGTTAACGCGATCCGCGAGAAAGTACGCGCGCTCAGTGACTAAAGTAAAGATTTCACATGTTTCGAGTAGTCCCAATTATTAACCAGAGTTCCGTAACACGCTTGGGATTCATTGAGAGGAGGAACCAAAATAATTAAAAAAAAAACCGTCACCCGATAACTATCCCGTCGAGCCCCAGTTCTACAGTGTTTGCGTAACAATTAAAAATAACAATAATAATTTTAAAAAATTTACTTTCCCCAACACTCCCCCCCCCCGGATCGCGGTTAATTTTAAAAACTAATTAAACGCTTTATTATCGGCATCCATACATTTTACAGTCTACCCCACAAGATATCCCACAGCACTCCGCTGAGAATCTCAAAGACATCAGCACAGTGAAAAAAAGCGTACGACTAGTCCCTGTATTACGTAACAAGCAGGATCCCTGACGATAAACGCAAAACGAAACACGTGCAGCGCCGAAGCAGTGGGGTCGTGTGAAAAAAAAAGGCTGATCGGGTCCTGAAAACAATACGCAACGCCTCTCTAACCTCAAAGACGTAAGACGTCCGAACGGCCGTTGAGTGTCGACTGGACGAAATTAAATTCATGGAGCAAGACGAAATATAAATAAAAGACCAGACAGAGTCGACGAAATGGTACCTGGTGGTTGTAAAATCCGCGAACGCAGTAGGACGGGTCGGTCTGGTGAAAAGGTAAGGTTAGGTCGGTCGTAAAAAAAAATCGTACACCATAGAGTTTTGAGGTTAAGGAACGACGACGAGATCAAGATACGAAAAATCTTTGGATCGAATCCGTGAGCAGTGCCTTGCTTCGTTCACGCAGCTTCTACACTTTCGTGTATATATCCCCCCTTACGAACGAATCTCCGTTGGTGCACGTGGTGTACGCGTGAGCGGTCCAGTAACACCTGCCCTTGGGCTGGGTAACCATCTACCCGGAGCACAAACGTGAATTCCCATAAGGCCTAGGAGAGAACTTCATCTAGTTTCCCAAAACCCATAATGCACTGCTAGAGCGGACCTCGCCCGGCTACTTCAACGTTCGTTGTATACCTGTCAAGTTGGTATAATGGAAGAGAGAGAAAGAGCAGACAGTGGTTCCCGTATACTTTTCACGGAACGTTGAAGCGCCGAGAGTGCTCGGAGACACGTTGAAAGAAAACGTATCGAGTTCCGAGTTAAGGGGGAGGTAAAAATATTTAAAGGAAAAATAACTTTTATTCCAGGATTCTCGGTATACGCGGTGTCCCTGAAAGCAGGTATCGGCGGAGGATCGACTTTCCACGAGTATCCATGGCGATTAGGGAAAACCCGCGAAGAGTCTGTTCTACGACTAGGCAAGCTTAGACCTGCGATGCTTGACCTTGACAGCCTTTTAATTAGCGAATAACGGGTGGACAATTAGCAGAACCCGTTAGAAGGGCCTTCGATAAGTCGATGACGACTTTGCTTTTGCCCGACGCGTCGTCCCAAGAATATCACGACTGTCGTGTGAATCGGCCGTTCACATTCGATGCGCTCTATTCACGTGGAAATATTCGAAAATAGACCCGGGACGCTTATTTTCGAGATGCGTTAATGCTTAGTGCAAGAGGGTCCCCCCCCCCCGCCACCCTCCGTAGGGATACGCATGGCCACTGTACGTAATTTAATATGGTGTGAAAAGGCCAATCTGCATATCGACGATTGATTTCGGACGCTCGAATTGAATTTTACGCAATCGATATTGCACACGATCCGATCGACTATATCGACAATCATCCAATTTTCGACGTCACGTCGACTAGCAGACCGAGCGTGACAGGAAAGTTGAAATTAGGAAATTCGATCGTTTTCTCTTGGCCGACGGCCGCGCTGAATTGCAATTTCATTTACGAACCTAAAACCATTCGGTGCCATTCTTAATCCGCGATCGTTTACTATTTACACGAGTCATTCATGCCAAACACGAATATCCGTATCTGATCGATCACCTTAAAATTTTTTGTTTTCGATCTCACCCCCCTCCCAATTATAAATGACCAAAACTCAAAATTCTCCACGTTTTCCGTATACGCCCCAAAACGATCGTATTAAACGCGTATCTAATTAACGACTTGAACATTAATTGCTCAATGCAAAACTGACACTGAATATGAAAAATAAAAAGTAAATAAATGAAAAAAAAATAAAACCGCAACGTCCCGCACATTTCCCGTATCACTCTCGTCGTATCTCGACTGCACGATCGACTGGTCAATAATAAATTGCATTAAATCAGTGTAAGAACAATAAAATAATATCGATTAGGCTGTCATTAGGAGTATGATATATTAATAAACTGACAATCAGTAGCGTTCATCTTCCCTTTCGGCCCAGATTATAATCCAACGTTCTCTTCAGGGCCAACGTAAACAGGAGAATCAGGCATGCCATGAAAGGTACATAAAGGCCTTTTGACGTGCGCTCATTTGTAATGTAGGCAAATACGAAAGGCAGTTCGAGGGAAAGGAGGTGCTGAGGTAGCTGAAGGAGATATAGTAGATTAGAGAGGGGAACACGCGTAGTAACATAATTCTCTTTGGTACAAGTATATATAACGTATATGAGTGTACCTCTTTCTCTTAGTAACTCCGTCTACCTATTACAGTAGACTATAGTCTCTGTTACGCTTTGCTCTTTCGAGACAGCGACCAGGAGCCCAGCGCGACGCGCTTGTAAATATATATGTAGTCACGTTGCGTAAATGAACACCAGAAACGAATTATACGTCCGGGTGAGACTGCGGATAAGGTTCCTCGAAGTGACCGGCCATTGAAAAATCAAGCCACCGAGTCGTTACTTTTGTAACGGCACGTGACAGACGCGATATCAAATGAGATAACGGAAAGGACTGTGGACAGGAGAGCCCTTTCGGCGATTTTCGGTACTCTCCGTGATGGATCGGGAAGCAGCAGCGACACCTATGGCACCGGTTCACGCGCATGCGCACAGTTTGCCCGCGAAAACAGTTATTGGCGCGCATGCGCACTGCGCGCAGACCAGTACGCCTCGAGTCCATAACCCACGGGACTCGTAAGCGCGCTTCGTGACGTGTCGCGCGTCGCCAACTTGTGCACAGGCATTGTCTTTTTTATTTTTAACGTCGTTTACAATAACACCAGTACGTCCGGCAATGTCCTCGCGGAGCTGTAGTCGTTCGATAGGGAGGAAAGGACGGGGCGACGGGTATGGAGATTAAATTATCTAGAAAAAAACTAGGAAACGCTATTTAGCCGCAGGGACTTCCTGTTTTCGTTAATCCGCGAGAGCCAAGCATATCCGTTATTATCGTAAATGACTCGAAGGTAAGTAAAAACAAGGTCGAATCACAATGGCGAATATCTTCTGCCTTCTCTTATCGAGCGTATTTCTGTGAGGTCGGTAACAAAGGAAGGTACGAGAACGACGATCCACAGAAATTTTTTTTCGTCTCGTCGGAAGTCATGGAGAGCGCGAAGAACAATTTAGTTTCGTGCTGATACATAATATGTACCGGGTGTGGCGAAATGATGGCGGAGCCTTTGGCTTTCACGAACTGTTCGAAAATGATGACGGGATGCTAGAATTTCGTCGAGGGCGAGGAGAATCCAAATCGAAAGCCTTCGTCCTCGAAGGCCACGGCACGGGCACGGCCTCACCTAACCTAAAAGCATCGCTCGGTGTTTACTATTTGTGCCACGCGGACTTATCATCGTTGTAGGACCGATGAGACATAGCAGATTCTTTATATATGCCCCGCATACCAGAAGAGGCTAATGTGGAATAAATTAGACGACTCCTAACAGTTATTTCCACTGTTCACTCGCCACGCCACCAGTGTCCCTGGAGAGAGAGGACCACCGCGGCGTATCAAGTTCAATCGGCAAAAACGTATATCGGGCGTGAAAAGAAATCACGAGAATATGAAAAACAAAAACGTACGAATAAATTTCGTCCCGTCGTCGTTATATAAGGACAAATAAACGAGCCGAGACGAAAAGCCGGGATCACAAAGGAGAAAAAAACAAAAGGGGGTGAGAGGAGGACCGAGGAATTCGGTGAAATCGAGATACGAAAGAATCAGAAAGAAAAAAAAATGGGAGCACGCCTCGCACACCTTCCCCCCATCCCCCCCCCCCTGGCACGTGGCTCGCCAAAAAAATCATCCAGCGCTCGATGAAAATCAGACTAAATTTCGACCGGGGCAAATTTAAGCGCAGCTTACAAGCCCGACGTAAACTCGAAGCCCAAAGAAATTCCGACAAGACCCTTTCTTTCTTTCCACCCTGTATACACGCCATAAGGCTTTTCACCGTGCAGTCACTCGCTACGGCCATAACCTGTCTCATTACGACGCCTCGATTACCAGGCCTTGAGTTATCGATTGGCCCTCGCGTAAAGAGATGCAATGAACGCCATCAGCGTCAAGTGCGTTCCTAAAGACATAAAAATTTTACCACGTCGAGCCTACCGACACGCATACGATCCCATACGAAAGCAAATGAGACGTATGGACAATCCTCAGAGGCCCGTTCGACATTAACGTCATTCGCCTTCATTTACAAGATCGTAAGTTTTTCCGCAATATTTTCGAAACCCAAAGAAATATATATTCGTTACACCTGAAATCGTGATAAAAGTTACAAAGAAACATTAGCACTGTGTAAAACGGTCCGCGTAAAGTACGTTACACAGGGGCCACCTTGGTACGTGTTTAAACGTAAAGCAGTCCCTTGGCGCGTCGATCGACGAACGTCGATCGCAGACCACGTGGATCATCGGGATGGTCCCGAGCTGCGCCAAAAGACCCAGCGACTGGGTCCGGAAGCTGGCACTTGGCCCTCTACGAGGGCATAAAGCCATTAGTAACAAGAAGAACGGTTCGGAAGCCGGTAATCCAAGGGCCCACCGGGTCTCTCCCACAAGACCAAACGCATTGACACGTGGAAATGAAAAAACATCGAGTCGCGCTTTCTGGTTATGTGTAACTGGCGAGAAGTACAGAGACGCCACCCAAACGAAACAATTAAACGCGACCGGTACGAAAGAGTGAATCCGGAGTCTAGTGCGTACAATAAGCAGCATCGGCAGCTGCTCGTAAAGGAAATAGCAGAAGAAGGGGAGGGAGGGTCTTAATTGCTCAAACATTAAAATCAAGCAGCGCTTTACAATCGAGCGATTCTAAATCGGCACGTTAAAGTAAATAACGAGAGAACCGTGTCTCGCGCATGGTTTCCTTTCTAGAATAGCACCTGTATCAGCTATACCTATATATACATACCCAACCCAACGTTCAACTGTTTTTGAATTATAATCAGCTTTCGATAACGAACTTCAAAATTAATTGCACACGGGTATATGCAATACGCATATACGTCAGTGACGTATGCAGTTTCATGCGTAAACCAACAGCCGATAAGAGGGATGATTAAAAAAAAAAAGAAGTTAACAACTTCCTATAAGCAGATTAACAATAAAGAGGACAATGATACCGCAACAGAATTTATCTAAAAAGTCCCTCACGAGGAATCGAGGAATGGATACAAGCTCAGTGGAGGGGCGGGCCGTCGCACGATAAAAAATATTTCGTAAGTCTGCCACCGGAGCGACGCGGTCTTTCCGCGTGTATTCGCACAGTTGTATAAACGACAAATCGTTTACATCAATATCGACGGGTACGAAGTGGAACAAAAGTAAGGAATGCCTTCTTTGTTCAGACATCGTCGCGAACGTGGACGAACCAGACGCGACGATAATGCCCCAACTATGATCGCAACGTATCCGCATTCACTTGAAAATTGAAACTCGACCGCGGTTAACCCATTGACGCGACTGACGGCCGTAGCCGTCAAAGTTTTCTTTCTAAGGTCGATTTAGAAGAGAAAAAAAAAGTTTACGTCGACTGATTTATTTTTTATTGCACAGTCATTCCCCGTCACGTGTTACGACGGACGAGCAGAGAGCTCACAATTATACAGATGGCAGAGGGTGGAAAGGAAGCGGCAGGCTGAAGGGAAAGATGAGAAAGGAGGCGAAGGGGAAGGTGGGGGAGGGGGAGGGGGAGGGAGGGCAAAGTCGATATAGGCATACAAGTTGCGCAATCTCAGATTTCTCCTGAAGACTGTTATTCCAGAGTTATTCCGGGGAAAGGAGGGTGGGGGAGGGGAGGGACTTTTATATAGCGGCGCGTCGGCACGGAGCCGCCTGACCGTAGTAATTATTGGCCTGGAATCGCGGGTCGGGCTAACGAGAAAGAAAAGGGGGGGGGGGAGGGGGGAGGAAAAAAAGAAGTCCCTTAAGGGCGTAAAAAAGAAAAGCTAGAAAGAGAGGAGAAGGTTTGGCGATACGGGGAAGGAATGAGTGAGAATAAAAAAAAAGTGTCTTAGACTAGGCTATGATACCGGAGCGACGAAGAGGGGCGGTTGAAGGAGGGTAGGGGGTGTCGCCGACAAATTTTCACTAAACAATGTGAACAATCGACAATAATAACGGTCCCATTGTATTACGAAATTTCGCGTCATTAACGAGACTACCTCAAAACGAATAACCGTTTGGAGGTATTTAACCCTTTTGTTTCCTTGTGTCCGACGAAAGGGAATGGTCGGCTGACTTTGGGGTCCCTCCTCGTTACATATTGTAGCTTTTGGCAAATATTTCGCTGCACGCACACACGTGCGTCCGGCTTGTATTGGTCGGGTCAGACTGGGTGTCAGGAATTTCCGACAATTTCGTGTAGCTGGCACGCTCCCGTCGCCCCGACAGTTATATTAAACCCACCCACGGTTTTTAGTTGCAGCTTTCTAACGTTGCCGGAGAGACCACGAGGAAGAGAAAGAAACGACTGGAACGAGCTTTGCGAACGCGATCCGGGAGCCATGTGGACGATGTGAAATTGGATTAAGGAAAAATGGTTGTGAATGAAAAAAAAAAATTGATTTAAGGAAAATAATTTTTGAAAAAAAAAAATGATACTCTACGCTCACCAGACGGATACCTCTTATCGCGAATATCCTTATCGCGACTATCCGTGATTCGAGGCTCCGACGTGATTTGCGCGTGTTCAAAAAAGCATCGATCGTTACGGATCGAAGATGTTGAATATTTTTGAAAAATTTTTCGCGGAGGAAAATTAACTGTCCCACTCTCGATACGAGCAATGAGTTTGAGAGAGGCGAGAGAGCGAATGAAAGGATAAAGAGAAAAAGGGAGAGAGAGAGAGAGAGGAGACAGGAAAGCAGAATCGATTACGCTCGTTAGCGGGATATCGAGTATCTCGCGACAATTTATCGAAAGTAACGTTTTACCGCACCGTGAGGCGTTGGCGTCCTTGACGTGGAAAAAGTCATAACTGTTCGAGTCGATCGAATAGGTGGTGGTTTCCTAACGCAACGATAATTATTGGCTCTTGAGTAAAAATTATATAATTCCTTCAATAAAGCAATTAAAGCAACGGTCGAAGGAAATACATATATATGTATATCCAGGTACACGTAGATAATCGATATCGCATAAACTGATGATCCAACGAATTTCCGAAATTTCCACCCCCACCCCAATGCAATATCATTGTCATTGCAACAATTGCAATCGATGATCGAGAATCGATCAACAATCGTCTGTGCGTCAAAGACGACAAGACGCGCGAGCGGCCGACACATCGAATCGCCGTCGCAGCTTGAATTTTTTATTCCTTCCTCGCGAGCGACCATTAGTATTCCGCGTGCATTTATCCCTTTTCCTAACTTTGCCTGTTTCTTTTTTTGCGTAACAAGTACAAAGAGCAGATCGGTGTAGGTACAGCGAAGTCGGTGAGGGTAGAGGGGAAGGAGAGAGAGATCGAGAGAGACCTCCTATTTGTAACTCAATTTTATTTCTCTCTCTATATATATATATATGTATGTATATGTATATATATACATATTCTGAACCTTCTGCGCCCCTGATAAAAGCAAGACATCAAACCGACTTGATAATCCCATGACGGTATCGGCCGCTTTCCGCTAAAAGAAAAGAAAAGCAACCAAGAGCTGTCGTACCCCGGCAGAACGGCGCGGCGATTTCGCGTACCTAGCTGCAGCGTAAGAGTAAGAAAGAGAAACGTCGTATACGGCAAGTGCAGTGCGACAAAGAAAAGAAAGTAGCGTAGGTAACGTTCAAAGTTAAAAAGTACGTATATCAAGGTTCAACATAAGTGCATCGTATTAGGAGCCCAGCTGTTCCTACCGACCACCGAGTTGGCCGGTCGCGCCTAAATTTAGCCATAGAGTGGTCGTGGGCACTGGTGTAACTCTGTCCTGAACGTGCACCGACCCACGGCCATAACGAGAGAGAGAGAGAGAGAGAGAGAGTAGTGTGCGCATAAAGAAACGTGAAAAGCAGGAGCAAGAAAAGAAGAAGTAGGGTACTACCTGGAGGAATCGTGGCTCAAATTCATTGGAGCCAACAGCCGAAGATAAGTATTGGCCAGTCTGATGGGCGAGAGAGAAAGATAGCGAATACAAAACCCGCCACGATTTACCCATAGGTTAAAAGATATAAAGCGGGTATAGCCCATGAGAAAGAGAGAGAGAAACGACGTTAAACGAGCTTTCGCGTGCGTCTCGTTATTCAAATTCCAAAGGGTCCCTCCTCTCGCGCAGCTGGGGAGTGAAAAAGACGAGCGACCCGGTCGTAAGGGGGTACCGACCAGAGGAGGACACCCCCCCCCTCCCTCCCCCCTGCCGAGTTGGTAACCGGCTCCACCAGAGGAGTGTATAGTAGCCATACGTCGCCGACAACACACGCGGCAATGTCGGACTCCACTTTCAGAATCTTAAGAGAGCGAGAAACCGGCGTACGTATACGTATATACATGTATACACAGTGCGATGCCGATGGCGCGAGGAGAGAAATCTACTTGGATTTTAAACTTCTCTCGTTCAACTGTATTTTACGGATCGGTTGAGAGTCACTGCCGTAGCCGAGGTCGATTTTACAAGCACGCCCGTCCGCCCGTCGTCCGCGCGACTACAGGAGGCCCCCCCGTCAGCGCGACGCTTATCCTGGATACTCGAGCCTTTTCGAATTTCTTTTAATATTCCTACCCGCGATGCGTGTCTGTCGACTGAATTATGCAACGTGGCTCGATTCAAATGCACTCGCACGCTCAACTCGACGTATGCAAATGCACGCAAGTCCGACGGTTAGCGTAACGCGCCTCGGGAACCTCGTGGACGTCAAAGTTTTACATTGCATGTGGTTTGTTCTTCCTTTCCTTATTTCCGATAGGTCAACAAGCTTTCTTAGACGAGGCTCGAAAAATCATTACTCGAGTCTCCCTGTGAGCTTTGGGTATATACCTTATTCCCCTTTTTATTCTGGCTTTCGTTATGGTTTCTTGTATATTTTTTCTTTCTTTTTCCTATCCCCCCCACCGTCGGCATTTTGCAACCATTGGGGTGGGCTGGAGCCACTTTTTCTCGGTACATCCTTTCTTGTACGGGTTTTTGGGGATGGCTGGGTATTGGAGACGAATTCGAGTGAATGAAAGCCAGGTGCGTCCCTGACTCCCTTCTGGTGGACTCTATACCTGCATATTATGCACGATGCTTTTGTGTATGCTACGAGCGTACCCAACCACCTCGGGCAACCCTGTACAGCCTGGGGTCTTTAAATTTTTAGACGTGGAATTTTGGATTGCGAGTATCAAGTGTTGGGATTTCGAATTTATTTATCTTGGTTATGGCCGTCCTCGATTATCGAGCGAATATAACAATTGATTATATATACAGTCGCAATGGCGAGTCGTGACGCATGCTTTACCTTTCTACTCTTTTTTTTTCTTTTCTTTTTCTTTGCAACAGATCCGCATAATTTTATCTAACCAAGAAAATTAGCGAGGAGAGTGAAAGGCGGAGAGAGAGAAGCTAAATGAAAATAAAATTAAAAATATTTTTAAAGCTTCGGAATTTCGTGTTAAATGTAAATACTGAATTAGGTGAAGAGAATTTTACGGAGATTCGAATCGCTTCGAAGTTGTTGAGATATGGCTGGAGAGATTGTAACGAAATATGAAGGAGGAACGAGAAACAGTTGCCGTAGTAGATAAGATAAGCGTCCTTTAAACGGAGTCAGGAGTCTCGACAAGAATAGTAGAGGGCGTTGCAGTCGTTTGTTTTCGATTTTCGAAGTCGTGATATTCGCTAACAAAATCGAGGCTGCACGAAACGGCCTCGCGGAATGTCGTGAATCTAAGTGTAGGCCGAGATAAAAAGTAGCGAATTTAAGTATAAGCAGACATATAAAAACGCGAATAATCCGTGGTCACTTTTTTTAGACAGCCAACGAAAGTTTTTCGTCGCCTTCGAGGAATTTGAGGCACAGGATCGCGATCGGCGCTTTCACGTTCGCTCACGTTCGCGCTGACCTGCCATCGGACGGGATAGTAAATATAAGAGTATGTTACAAGCAAAAGAGAATAATTATGGTAGCAGAAAGAAAATAAATTAACGGTACAGAATTTTGAATATCGATGTAAACGAAATTGAAAATCCGAATAAAAGGCAAAGCCACTGGTATGAATGCACTCGTAAAGATTTACTGGTTAGCAAAGAGTCTTGGAAAATAAGTATCGAGCTGTCTAGAAATGCCAAAGATTTCGTAAATCGAGTAAAATGAGTCAGTTTCGCATAGAATTGTTAACGAGATCGAAGTTTTCTATAAAAGACAGTTAAATAGTGAAGCGAAATGTTCCGAAACAGTCTGGAAGGCTCCCGAGAAAAGTAGCTGACAACTTGCTAGATTACGTAATAACGTTGTCAAAGCATACGGAGGTTTCGGTCGTGATATCTGCCAGACGAGGAGGTTTTGTGAATATTATTAGAAAGAATGTGATGTATTAAGTTTTTAAAAAACCGAAGCGAACGAGTGACGAAAAAGCAAAGTAACAGGCAACTGCTGACTGACGTAGCCTGGCGTATTTGCTCACTCGTCTGCTGTTTCTCAATGATTTTTAAAAAGCTTTAATACATCCGAAGCTAGAATATCGTCGGCAGATGCACTGCTAGCACGTAACGTGTAAATTGAAGCAAGCAACAGTAAAATTTCACTCGAAATATGGCTACCGAAAGTCTCGATCGGACATTACGACACGGACAGTCGCGTTTCCATCAGTAAAAGGGCCGCGTTACGTCGCAATAAATATGAAAATGTACTCACCCGATTTCTCACAAAGTCCTCGATAGCCCGTTGCGCCGAGTCGGTAAGTTTCACAAAGATCAAAGACTTATTTTCGTGAAAATTGCTGTGCGATGACAAACCATACTGGACACCTGCCACCAGCGCCGCCATTTCTATCTTGGTTCTCTCACGCCGAAGACCAGCTGACGTCGGCTAGTCAAATGAAACACTTTATTCTCGGGGGAGGATTTTCGACGTTCTTCTGGTACGTAACACCGAAGGGAAATTGCACTAATCGTAGCACTCGCGTCCCTCGCCCCGTGGATGACCCGCGCGCAAAACCACCCTCTCGTATTTCACCCGTTACATATTAGCGCGTCGACACATGTTTCGTTTCAGATTTTCTCTTGATTAGAAGAGAGCAGCGCCTGTCCGCAAGAAACTACACAACTACACACTTTCGAACGGCCACCTGATGGGCGGGGCTTGCGGGATGACGTTGGCCAATCACCGTCTCTCTCTGGGAAGTGGTGGCTGCGCGAAACTGGAGTCCTCGCGCGGCCGAGAACAACGACAGACTGTCGGTTTTCTACCGACAATTCCTCCGTTCGACATACGACTGGCGCGCTCTGACGGTCAAAGTCACAACTAATTGATCCCTCTATAAACCAATGTATAAACCTGCCTGCCTTTCTGCCCGTCACAATACGACGAACAATGTTCAATTGTTTACAGAATAAATGCAGTCGTATTACTATCATAAACCCATCTACGATGACAGTCATTCGAATGCTTTATTTTGATGCACTGCACACGTCATCCGAATTCAACTGAAAGGTATTATGCATATACTAGGAGTGCACAAAATATTATCACGATTTTGTTAATTCAATTGACAGTTGAATTTACTAAAGAGGAGGTACAATTCTATTTCCAGATCGTGTGGGGCAAACCCATTACGTCTACATGTGTCGCGTAACACGCTTATGTTGTCTATGTCGTTTGTGTTGTACAACTGTATCTCCTGTGGATTATTCAGCTCGTGGAAGCCCTACTGCGGGTCAAATCAGTGCATCTCGTAATGTAAACGTGACAGAGAATGGCGCTTCGTGCAACGTGAGATGCGGCTCCGAATTTTTTACTGGAGATTCTCATTGCGCGACCTTCGCACTTTGCAAACTGGTTCTCATCGAGAATGTATGTCTGAACAGATTATTTCATTCTTGCATTCCTCTAATCAAGCAGCACAGAACGTCCATCTGAATGGCTGCAGGACAGATGTTCGCTTGAAAAATACTATACGCAAAGACAATCTAGCAGACGTCTTATTCGGATGTTCTTAAATACGACGCAATCTAACAGAATTAGCGTTTCTATATCGTCAGTTATTTTACTTGATATAATTAATATCACCAAGCACATGAATTAAACCCATCTCCAATTTTAAACCGTCTTATTTAAATCAACGAATTAAACTTTTTCTGTTGATTGAGTCTATCGAGCTGGAGTATTTATTAAGGACTGGACATATTCATAACCTGTTATTGCATGCATAGAATTCAGATAGAAGTAATCAATTGCGTTTCGTGCAATTTTATTCGTAAAACTAATATGTTGTTGGTTATTCCCTTTTGCATCCTCTGCGTGTAAATGGTCATTAACATTTTTTTCTTCATCTAATCTATTAAAGTGACATCCATACGCGAGACAAACTTAATTTCCAAATGACCGGCACATTGGAGGAAGCAGCCATAAGTAAAGGAAGAAACTTCCGAATAAGGTCTGCAAGATGCCTTTTGCGGATTTACGAATGTCAGTCGTACGTTAGTAGTGACGATTCACAATGTCCATACGATGTATTTTTAACGTCCCATAGTCATACGGGATGTTCCACGATTAATTCACGGACTTTGCATTAGGAGTCATAATAAATCTTATTTCGTGAAAATACACTTTGAAAACTATACGATATTGTCTTTAACGATATTAATGCTTCTGTGGAACATTGTATTTCTGGTACATAAATAATAGATTATAAAGAAAAGATCGTAATAATAAAAATAATAAATAGGGATTTTGTTCGTGGATAAATTCTTTGACATAGTAAATCAGCCTTGATTATAGTCATTGTGCTTTAGAAATGTATTTTCGTTCGATAATACACAATAAAACTTATCGGTAATGAACGGCAACTATACTGTAATCGTTTATCCTTTTCTTTTTACCGTATACGTACAGTAATTATAACAGGAATGGCAATAATAACGATAACGAGAAAAGTAATGCCGACGATTAACCATGATCATAATGGACAATTTATCGTTATACGTATACGCAATGTCAATGCAGCTCGATACGTAATTTTGGGCCTCGTCTCTCGTTTGCCGTACTTTAGTTTATACTTAATAAAATTCGTAATGATGAGGATTAGTACATAATTTCACTTAATTTACTTACGCAATGTAGTATTTTGTACATTTCAACAAATCGAATATTCTTAACGAACGCAATGCTCTCTCTGTCTCTCTTTCTCTCCTTCGCTACGTTCCCCTCTCTCTCTCTCTCTCCCACTCTCTTTCTCACACTGACTTAATATCTCTTTCTCTCTCGCTCGTTCGCTCTCTCGCTATATACGCATATATGTATATCTATACGTAAATATGCATAAATATAAAATGATTTAAGCATATATGTATACATACACATATATGTATATCCATAAAACTATTTTTTTTCCTGCTCGTCTCTCAGGATCCGAGCCTATATTTAATGCAGTCGAAAGTGCATTATTACGGAAATTTGTTTATTTATAAATAAGACCGGAGTATCGTCTGCGAAAATATTGTAAAAAATGTAAAAGAAAGATGGCGCTAGTGGTAAATACGAAATTCCAAGAACCTGCCGATGTGGCTAATGAAACGAGTCATAATGGCAAATTGGAAATGGCAAATGGGAATTCGGCCACGACGGACCCTCGAGGTAAAATCGTAAAAACGTAAAGCGCTTTCTTGTACGACTTCGTCGTGAAAGGGAATTGAACGGTCGCCCCAGTGCGCCATTAATTCTAGACAATCGAGACCAATTGAGAATCGGCCCCAAGTTTCGATGATAATCCGCAAGATGTCAGGAGTCGAGAGGCGTTGAAAAGCGTTACCGAGTATATCGATGGCTTTAACAGTTCTTTGGAGTATTATGTGCGAGATTGGTTTTATGTGAATGAGGTAATTAGGCACTTTCCAACCCCAATAAAGCAAAGGCGGCGACAAATTGTTATTGTACCTTTGTCGAGACGAAGCAGGTAACGAAAAATATGTTAAGCTACTATGCACGAAGAGAGTAGGTGTTACCGGAGATAGAATTCGAATAAGTAGGGTTAAGGTAATTGTTTTTATACGTGAAATGTAGTGTCGTTCGTGAAAGATGATTCAACGTCTTACGATTATTTTATGAAAAAAGTGTTTCTTGTAAATATTTCGAGTAATCATGCTAGTTTCCTTTACGTCACGAATTTCTCACTTATTTTTTTCTTTTCATTTCACTGTGAGCGGGTCGTGGCGACTAGAAGGTTTCTCGCGTGCGGGAAACAAACAAATCTAGGAACCTCTCTCTCTCTCTCTCTCTCTCTCTCATTTTCAATAATTTTCTCTTCTACTTAAAAGCACTCTCTCTCTCTCATATCCTCATTGACAGCCACTCACGCTCTCACACTTAGAATTATTAGCCAAACATTCTCTCGGTTATTCTTGACTTTTTTCTCTTTTTATATTTTCCCTCGGAATCCGTCGCCTGGAGCATATTTCCCCGTCAGATCGATATCGATCGCGTAATCGATTTATCGTTTATTACCAACGCGCAACTTACTCGAACGTTCTTATCCTCTGCCGTTTAACCTCTCGCGTCACTTGCTAATCAAGCGACTTCCAAATATGAATTATTTCCAGCTTCAATTTCCAATGCGTAAATTTTCCTTACGTCCTTCGAATAAAAGCCACCCGTGGGATATGGTCCGTTCGCGAGAAGAAGGAATGAAAACTAGTCGCTCAAACAAGAAAGTCCAAAATATGTAAATTTCAAATGCAACATGAAAAGAGAACCCAGCCGATTCGATGCTTCGAAACGTCCCATGGTTTGTCCATTTTAATTATTTCATAACCTTCGAAAATCTTTTCTCGTAGTCTCTTTCGGAAAAAATGATCATTTCGTTCGAGCGACTCGAAGTATCGATTGGCATAGAAATGGTGATTATTCACAATATGTATAAATGCATAATCGGAGATACAGTAATACTTTTCAACATGCACAACTATCAATGCGTAACTAAACTAATGCAATAAGAGTGGTCAACGAACACATCGTTTCGCCGATAATGACGATTATGAATTTTCAATGTCAATGACGATGACATGCGTCAAGTATCGTGATCCCAGGTCATCAACGAATCGTAGACGAAAGTCTCGAGAAAGCACGTTACTAGTTATCTACGTATACGACTATATTTTTTTTATTTCCAAAGCTCGTGGACACCGGAAGGATAGAAGATTCGAAGAAGCGAGTGTCAAGCCAAAATATTTTTTATAGAAGAATCGAGAACAATTCATTTATAAATTTCAAGTTGGATTAATTCGAGACTGAAGATTCTCGAGAATTTCGTCATTCTCTGCGACGGACCTCGACCAAGAAAAACTTTCACGACTTCATTAACACGTCCCGACGCCAACCCAGCACTTCGCAAGTGCAAGGACAGAGAAAATCGTGTATGTATTTCATACAATTTTATTAATAACCTAAAAATCAAATATTCCAGTCAGATAGCGCAGAGGTACTTAGCTGCGAAATCTGCAAGAAAAAATCGGTGACAGGATTTTCCTTAATGAAAATCCGACCCAAGTTTCCTGGCCTTGAAGACCCTCCATTAATTACTTTTGCCTCCTTTAACTCCCATAAATCTCAAATTCATTGAAAATTTCAATTGTAACACAAAACCCTGGAATGGCCCGTTCTTACATGTGTTTTTCAAGGTCTGGTCTTTTAATTTCCACGGACAATAATGCTCCGTGAAAAATGAAGAACACTAAATGCTATCCGGCACGAAATCTATTCAATATAAAACGTTCCTATCAACACCTATATTTACATTATCCAATAAACTAATAATAACAAGCGACCGGCACTTGAATAATCCATCAAAATAATTACCTTCTGTAAAATATCCATTATCTATTACATTATTAGCATTGATCTAGGTAAAGAAGCAGCGAAAGGAAATGCCAAAAAAAACCAGACCAAATTTCTTCCTAGGGAATCATCGTTGACGATACCCAGTATGCATTGCTAGTAGTACAAGTGTTGTCGCACAGAGGGCTACTTGTAGTTCCTTTTTTTAATGCAAAAAAAAAACATCAAAACCAGATAGCACTCAGTACTCTAATATCGCTATCTACCTATTACCTAATAATATTTATTTCCAGCTCTCCCTTATATGACGTAATGATATGAAAACACGATGATAAACGCTGATATATTTTTTTGTGATTTTCTACATGTATTTCCCATCTTCCCATTATTCGATATCTTTTTTTTTCCCATTTGCGATGTCTATCTCTCTCTCGAGTTCCGTTTCTTTTCTCCTCCTCACAGTCCAATTCAGGTATCCCAATCACTCTCGCGCATCTCTATGAATCAATTGCTTCTGATAAATTCTCAGGGGAAAATTCATATCCTCTCGAACCCTCGACGAGCCACAGTCTATCTTGATATATATTCTTGTACATACACATATATATACATAAGCAGTATATACACCTATACATACAGGTCGTCAGTTTTACGTATGTATATATACGTATATATGTGTATATATATATATATATATATATATACCTATGATCTGCCCTTCAACGACATTCTCACATTTACTAAATATCTAGCTAACGGCTAGTCTCGATCTCCTATTCGTGTATGAATGACGTAACAAAATTGTCTCCTCGGCACGGAAACGACTCTTAAAGAGTTCCTGAATACGCTCGTGGAAATATTTGTCGCGTTAGACAAGAATCTCTGCCATGCCTAGTGGGAGACCGTCGAGAAAGATTTATGTACTTCTCGCACTTTTTACTTTGCTATCTAAGCGTCTTAAACGCGGCTTCACGGACCCGGAGATTAGTTAGAGTTACGTTTAGATCGGTTCCCAGTGCGATATACGTACTTGAGTATGCACGTATGTGAAATGGCTAAATTACTCGTGAGATCGGTTGGATCGATCCGTGCATTGTTTTGTATGTATCAAACGAAAACGAGAGTAATAAGTGAATTTGTATTTTTTTTTAATGATTTGGACAAAGAGTGACGTTTACATCTATGGGTTCAAGACATGGCTGAACTCTATGTATCTTTATTTACTGTGTTTTGTATATGTATATATATATTTGTGTATATAGTATGTAATATGTGTGGAATAATTATAAGGGTAAACCGGTCTAAACGGAGCTCTAGTTACTTTTTCGGGGAATTTTCAACGCCACGTGGGGAAAACTGAGGATCGATATGTCTTGTGAGTGTAGAAATTGCGAAGGAGGACGATGATTTATGTAAGAGTATAATGAAAAAAGAAATTATTTAGTGAAAAGTACTTTCGCGGGATATATTCACATATATATGTATGATTTGATTAAACCTTTCTCGCTATCGTGTCGAATTACCGATTCCCTACCTTTACCGACCGGGACGATGAGTTGTTTCTAGCATCGGCCAATAGGTGGCCATCGATCTTCTTTATCGATCGATGAAGACGCCATGGCGGGGCTTTGGTTTTTATCTACTTTCGTGATGAGGATTTCTGACGAAACTGGTGATGATCATGAGATATCGGATGAGTGTTTATCGAAGACTAGTAATTCCACTCGATTACAATTGCTTTTTATGAAAATTTCTTGCTAAGTTCAACGGGAAATAATTCAAACTTTCAACGAAAGTACGACACTTTCAGGTTAGTGAAATTCTCTGTTTTTTTTGTAACTAAATTCCGTCTTTAATTAATCGTATAATACCTAAACACGCAATCGTCGCGTACTACGCACGCGCTTACATGGACTTCGGATAACCATTGGCTTTCGTTTCGTTGCGAATTTGCATTCAGGCGATTAACCACTTCCGCTGGAAATACGTTCCAGGCACGTCGAGATGTATTTGTTTCCGCAGCGTTTTGTCAGGCGGATCTGTCAATTCGTTGCCAGCGCAAGTGGTTAAACTTCCCGGGGCATTTTGTATTTTTTTCTCGCAATTACTTACGAAACACAAACATCCCGTCTTTTATATATTTATTAGGTACATTACATACGCGTCATACGTTTTTTTTTCAAGCATAGTATTGTCAACAGTTGTGTTTTGTTCTTTAATTATTTTTTCTCCTTTGTTCTTTTTAATGGCTTCTTCTCGCGCGTTTGAACTACGCGCCACGAGTAACAGTCTGAAAAATCTGGCTTTGAATTTTGGTCTGCGCCATCGTAGCGGACGGACGCGGTTTCGCGCTGACGATGCGCGATTCTCTTTTATTCTTTCTTTTTTTTTTAATTTCTATCTACTTCAAACTCTCTGATTCGCTTATTCACCCAACTCCACCTTCCTTTTCTCGCGCCCTGTCTTTCTCGCCTACGTACCATTTGACTTCACGAAAGAACGTTTCTCATCGTTTAATCTATTGTAGATTCGAAGATTGAACATTCAAAGTTACTCCCTGCCACCAAAACGACTGCGTAGCAGTGACCTCGCTTCTAGTGACAATTCTAAACACGAACTCGTAGGTACACTCACCCTACTAATGCATACTAAATGGGGGAATCAGATGCGTACGACTTCGGTTCTCGAAAGTTCCGACAGAGGGCGCCACTTTCGAATCGCGCATACGAAATACTTTTCTTTTGGTGCGCAAAACGGATGCGTCCTTTACGTGGATCTTCATTAATCCTATCTTTCCCAATGCAATTCGTATCTTCGCGTTGCCATGTTATCCCAACAATCGATATATGCCTCAATCGACGAAAGATACTCGACGAGAAGCACCGTACTCGAAATTAAAATCGACAAGGTCAGAAGATATCAGACACTTTGGGACGATCGATGGGCGTACAGAGAATAGAAATCGGAAGGCTATTCGACAGAGAAAACTATTGTTTTCCTTTTTTCTTTTTACTGGGAGTACCTTTCGTGTATAGTATGTATAGTGTTTTTGTGTTAATGCGTACGCGCCACCTGCAGGCGTATTATGTATGTACTTTTTTCTTTGTTAAGGGGTAATTATCACAGAATACACGAGATATCTTGTTAAGCTTACGAGATAATAATCCAAGCGCAGAGTAGGAGGAAAAATAGTTGGGACCGGCTCTGTCGACTTTTCTGCACTCGACTTTCTCTCCCTCTCTCTTTCTTTGATTTTCTTTTTTATTTCTCTGTGCGCTTTACTAGGCCGACAGAACCAGTCTCTGGTGCCGATATCGCCCGCCATTACGTAATTAGTATTAGTACTTGCTTAGGCAGCAGAGAGAAAATAGACACTTTACAAATGAAGGTGATGGTCAAGATTGCGGAGTCACAGTTCTCGAATACTATTCTATAATATATGTATGTTCTACGTTATGAAAGTCGCTAAAATGTTTCATAATGGATTATGCGCTTTTCTTTTTTTAAGAACAAATTTCCTTTCTCTCTCACTATTCATACTCTCTTTCTTCCCCTTCATTCTTCCTTACAAATTTCTTTGTCTACGTCTCCTTTCAGCCACCTTATATAAATTATCAGCTTCTCTCTGGAGAAGTCAATTCGCTCGACATGAAAAAACCTCCTCGCATTACAGTTCCCACTGATATTCAACAATAAAACGTAAGGCGCTCGTTATAATTGGGAGGCAGCGACGCAATAGAAATTTGAAAAGATTCGGAGGGCCGTGTTTGTCTTACGTCATCATTATAAGTTTACCATTTTTTTTATTGTTCTTGTCTTTGAAGATGATGCGTAGCCACTTGACCCGCCAAGCGTGCGATGAAAACTCTTTTTTTTTCGGGTTTGAAAGTCGCGCGCGCCTTATTCCTCTATCCGCGAAGAGTCCTCTCGAAAGTTGACGTGAGCAGATAGAAAATTGGCCAGACTGTTATATATACATATAACAAAACAAATCAACACCGAGAGGGTGGGAGGGGGCGTGAATAGCGAGCTGGATAAATTGGCAAAAAAAAATTAAAGAACAGTGACTTATTCAAAAATGAGAAAGGCGTCGACTTTCGAGCGGTACTTATGCCGCGTTCACATCAACAGTCAGACTCTTACGATCTCTGATAATCCTTACGATTACGAACATTACTTTACATTACAATGCCTATTATTATTAGCGACGCGTCCAGAGTGTCATCAGGACGCGCCTTTTGGTCGTACGCAATGCTAACTTAATTATATTAGAAAAAACTCTTCCTCAACAACTTCACGTATCTACAATAAACAGTCCTCGTAGCAACGACCTCTTTCTCTCATTCTCTCTCTCTCATGCTCACTTCACGTTCAAAAGTTCGACTGTCTTCGATGACTCTGACTTATTCTCTTTGCTGATAGGTCGTCATCGCCGTCGCCGTCGTCACCTTACATATTACAATCTTACGCGCACGCACTCACGCACGCAGAGACTTCTGTGCCCTACTTCACTCGATTGTTCGTCATGCGTATATGGATCGTAACGAGTGAACGATCGCGCGTTCGTAAATCTGCTTTAATATACGTCGATTCAAAACCATTTCGAAGCGTTCTTAAAACGAACGAAAGCGTTTGTCACGGATCCCGTTTCTCTTGGTATAATTCAGCCTCGAGTCTCTCCTTGGATCCGCGAGCAAGTCTTTCCGAGCTCTTGACGTCGAGCTCATAATTCGCACTGTATAAGTTCTCTTTTCGTTACATAAGAATAATACCGAATATTGCGTACTGGCAGCACTGTTTGTCGCGTCCAGAGTTATCTCGTTTACTCGGTCCGCTCGCCAATCGGCTGATAACCGCAGGGATGCAGTTCGATAAGGTTCGAGGTAGTATCCCTAGGCAGGAACAAGGCGTAAAAATAATAATCCTCGATGTCCCGCCAGCTCAAGGAACCGCGACTAATCTGGATATTCTAGGATTTTTTCAGGATCGAACGTCCAGCCTCGCAACGTTCAAGGATCACCACCTTCTTCTCTATCTTCTCTTTTCG
The DNA here is from genome assembly GCA_036026315.1 of Trachelus stipa. Lineage (NCBI taxonomy): Eukaryota > Metazoa > Arthropoda > Insecta > Hymenoptera > Cephidae > Trachelus > Trachelus stipa. Next base: position 74,453 of record JAYRCB010000815.1, read on the forward strand.
GGTCTGATCTTCGCTCAGCCTCTTGGCTCTGGTCTTCAACGTGGCGATCGTCGGATTCAAGGAACGGTCATCCTCCTGACCGTCTTGCGTCAAGCTCTCTCAAGCTTTTTGGAAGTTCGATATACGATTCGCTTTTTTCTAGTTTCTCAGACGTGTCGCTTCAAGTGGGATTCGGCATTGGATTCTCCTGTCGAATGTCACTCTTCAGCTTCACAAACTCCTTGGCGACCTCATCGTTGTTCCTTTGCGACAGGATACGCAAAATCGTCCAGCCAGTCTCGTCCATCTGGATCCTCTTGCCAAGGGAGAGCCAGCACGCACAGGATCCTTGGTCCACGATGTCCTTGAGCTGCATCACAGCGACACCCACGAGACGATCCTCACGAGCGAAGCAATAGTCCTTTACGCAAATGTGAAGCTCGAAGAAATCCAGCTGTTCCTCGTTTCCAATGATGCTATGTGGGATTGGAGATAAAATTTTATTTATCTCAGTGATATTAATTTCGCAATTAATCAAAAGCCATGCAAGCTCATCACGAGCCAGATATACTTACAAGTGAAACGTTTCATTGAACTTTGGTGACAAATTGTTACTTCTCGACTTGGTAGCGTATTTTCTTTTCTTATCAGCCAGATGAGGTCCTATCAGATTGACCTCGACGAACGGTCGAAACGTGCTGGTTGCCAAAGGCCATTTGAGATCGTTAGCAGCGACCACTGAAACACGTTGGAAATTATTGATTTATCTTTTGTGTTGATACTTTCTCATTTTTTATTTTACAATTTTTAGTTACCTTTCACGGTGACCTTGTGCTCGCCGGTTCCAGGATGAGTGAAGAGGTCAACTTGGATGCTAACTTCCCCAACTGGTCCATCGTCCGAGCCGGTGGTGTCTAAAATATCAAGCATAGTTAGGAACCTTCCTGTTCGAATGACGTGCTTTATTCTTGGGCCCTAAGGGCCTCTTCTCTACGATCACTGGAAATTCCCTGGGGACTTCTAATAGCTATGACTGTTTAACAATCTAAGTTTCTATGTTCTCACTAGTCCTAGAGAGCAAACTTCATGCTGTACTTGTGTGTAGTAAGCACGCTATTTCCGTACGATCGAGTAAGTTGAATGCTTTCGACTAGAAATTTTAATATAATTTCAGTTCACTTTTCATTATTTCAAATAGTCTTTTATACAAAATTTTATTTTACTCATAATAATTATTCCTAATGCTTAAAAGTGTTAATTTAGATTGGAACGAAGTTATCGTAATTTTTCAAATACAAACAGAATAATTTTGCTCGATATGCATATTCAATTTTATAAAGATTGCAGCATAATGACGTAATTGATATTGTCAAATAATTTATAATAATTAAATGAACGAACGAACGGATACTAAATTCTGATAAACAAGGGATAATCGTTCATTTATTTCGCCATTTCCATATGAATAAACCCAAGTTTTGTGACGACTGGAAAATAAACGTACAAAATATACATATATAAACGTATTAAACACAAAGTACCTTATACACTAAGCTATTTGTGATCTATCAGCAGTGTATCATCGATACAGGTGTTATTATTAAAATGATATAAAAGCTTTTAGCTACTCGCTAATCGTACAGCATATCAGAACAAATCACTCAATTAGTGTCGTATCGTATAAAATAAACTACGTTGCTGTAAAGAATAAAATTCTGTGTCATAGTGCGCCGTTTCACTGAAAATTCAACCAGACTCATGATTCGAACACGGTCGTGTTCTCAATGTACATTTCAATGAAAAAGTTCAATAAAGACTTTTAATTTGTGACACTGGAAATGATCAGTGTATGTAATAAATAGTAAGTGATAGTGACTATGGGTATGTACCGTGTATGTACATACAATCCACTACTATGAAGCTGTGGAAAGGTGATGTGATAATGCATTAATGCGTTTCAGCCAAGTTTTCAGTAACAGTAGCAGCGACAGCAGCACCTAGTAGAATCGACCTCGAGACGTCTCTGATATTTTAAATAATATTTTATATTAACCAGAAGAAAAAACTTGAAAAAATCATAAGCATCCAATGTAGCAGGAAATGCGAATAAAACAATTTCCCTTTGTGTTTCAACGTTTTAATAATTCAACGATTCATTAATTTGCTTGTAGAAAAATTTAAAGGCTTTTTCAATGGCCCGTTTTTTTTGTTTAATAATACCAATCTGATACATCAGAGACGCATCGAGTCGTGATAGCAAATAGTTCTACGTCCTATAAGTGTTTAACAAGGGCAACGCTTGAAAGGGGAACGGAAGTTGAGCGAGCAGCAGTCAGGAGCGTTGACTTCCGGTCAACGATTCTTTTTATCAGGTACCTTGTCGACTCTCCCGACGTAGGGGGGGTTTGCTTTGGCGAAGGGGTTCCTCGAGGCTTTCCATGCCCTCGGCTCCTTCGCCCTCGTCCCCCCTTTCGCTGCTCATCGAGCGCTGACGCTGACGCAACGTTGACGCATCATTCAGCGGCACTGTCCCCATAATTTATTATGTCGGTTGTCAACGAGACCGAATACCGGATGCGTGATTGGAAGTGTCAGAAAGTGTAAGAGTTAGTTTTATGCGATATGTACGAAGCCTTGAAAAATTGACTTTTGGATATAACGAACAATCAGTTACATCCATGACGAGTGAATGAACTTATAAAAGGGTTGGTTGCCCCTTTGTCATTACCTCCGCAAGCAAAATTACAATGACAATTGTGAGTGTCTGTGAAAATTTTGTTGATGTGTCACGAGGTTGGCTAAGTGAATTTGATACTTCGAATTGAAGATGAAAAGGGCTGGGGTATGGAGGGAAATCAAAGGCAACCCCACTATCATCATCAGAGAATCATTTGTAGGTTGAAGGGGACTCTTGCGAATGAAAGGACACTTACCCTCGTTGATCTGAGACGTGACAAAGGTCTTTATGAGTGTATCAGTCGTTTGAGTGTAGAGACTCAGGGCGTAACGAAGACTCTGAAGTTCCGGTGACTTCTCCAAGAAATTCTTCTTAAGGCCATTACCTCCGGCATGAAAATATTGCTTTATCGTATCCAACGCAACATCCAATACAGCGCACTGCTTTGGCGACAGGTTCTTCTCAACCTCCTTAGAAATATCCTGAAAATTTGTAATAGATGATATTGTTTAAAGAAAACTTTAATTCAATCGACTGGCGATTCATTGAATTAAGTAAAAATTACCATGACCCCGCTGAGTGCATTCTTAACGTCCGGCTTACCACCCATGTGGTTCTTGAACAATCTTGACACATCCTCGATCTTCGCGTTGGCGGCCAAGTTCTTTGCGTTGTCAGTTAAATTCTTGAACATCATCTGTAACGCAACGGGAGGAGGTCGTTTTGTGAATTTTAATGTTAGAAAGTAATGTATAAAAAAATGTATAACGTACACTCTTATCTGTCATCGGTGGCAGGACAACTGTCTTTTCTAAGATTCTCATGACTATCTTCCACAACTCTTTGAGCAGTCTCTTGAGAACAGTTTTCTCACAGGACTGTGCATACAAAGATAAACTGCCGTCGAGGAGATCCATCAATGGCCTCAAAACTTCATCAGCCTCTACGGCCACTGCATTCCTCTGTGCTGGCTGTGTCAATGTGACCTGACCACCGCCCTTAATGGCAAGAAGAAGATCGCCCAGTTCACGTACTGATGCTGTTATCCTTGGCTCAAGACTGCAAGCGAACAACATGGCCAGATCATCGAGAGCTCCATTGAGCTGCTGTTGTAACTCCTTGAGGATGTTTGCTGCGTCTTCCTGAAGCTTCTCGCCACCCATCGACTCAAACATCTTCTCCAATTGGACTCTCAGTTGTTGGATATTGTTCATGAGAATGCACGCCTAGAAATAAATTAAAAGTTTCTGTACCCAACCGCAACCAGAGTCACGTGACCGAAGTGTATTCAGAAAGAGTATACTCACTATACGTTCCTCCTTTAGATGACTAGGAAATTCTTTCTTCACAATGTCAGCGTAAGCCAACAGAACTTTCACTATCGTTTTGGCAAACCTCTTCATATACCTCTTCCAAATTTCAGGATCTGGACATTCGAGTTTGGATACAACATCAAAACATTGCGTCAGCTGAGTGAAGACGTCAACCACCGAACAACTGAAGAGGGCGTGTTCGCTGCTCTTTTGGAACTACGCAAAGAAAAATTCCCAAAAGTTACATCAAAGCAGACTCTGGAAAGATTATTTTATGCGGATATAAGATTTAAGCATGTCTAATTACCCCGTCTTTCTTGTCCCTATTGAAGGCGCCGTGCAGATACTCCAAAGAAACGTCATCGTTCTCGTTAAGCCATTGCATGACAAAGGGCTCGAACCAAGCTGGATACTCGGGAACAGCACCCTTATACGGCGGCACGTCTGCCACATATTTAGCGTGTAACCACTTGACCTTGAAGTGTAGATTCATATAGGCCGAGGACTTGCAGAGCCTGTGTTGTTCGTGTTCCTCGAGGGCGTACTTCATGTCCACAGCGAATAGACTCCACATCGTGGCTGCCGAGTGTTGACCGATGTTCAGCTCTTGTGGGAACTGGTTGAGAACAGGTGCATAACTGTTTCTATCCTCTTCTATAACAGAGACTATTAAGGCAATGAGCTTGTGCCAGAAGTCTAACGAGTCCAGCCTGGGACCGTGATCTTCGGAGTCTCTTTTGGCTTCGTTAGGGTCGACCTGGAATTCTCGGTTGTAGAGGTCGTAGCAATTCTCAAAGAGGAACTGATAGGTCGACCTCAGGCATGCTTTCACGCAATCCTTCACAACGGTACTGGCTCTCGGTGGACTTGACAGTTCCTGGACTTTCATCCTGAAGAAGGTGATACTCGTCAATAGGTCAACGGTGCTCTTGAGATCCATCAGCTTCTCTTGGCTCGATGCCGGGAAATTGTTACGGTACATGGAGAGGTCGATTCTCAGTGAATTATGTAACTGGTCCAGCAGCTTGACAAACTTCTCCTTCTGCAAAAACAAATGCAATGGTTCATACGAGCGTTCCCACGTATCCACTTAATAAAATGACACTGTTCCCAGGACACGTATTGAAGTGTATCAGGTTTCTGCAATGTATGTAACTAGCCATTGGGGATCCGCGATGCAAAGTTTAACCGGATATATCTGGCCTAGCCGAAGTCACGTGCGTAGTGGAAGCTTTGGAGAGATGGTTGCGCGTTCCAGTTTCAGTATCATTATCGAAAGATATAGCCAAGGTGTATGTATGAGGTGGTAGAAAAAGTGTCGATAGGAGTTCAGGAGAAGAGAAATAAGAAAACGAGATAGAGATGAAGAGAAGGAGAAGGGATAGGTAGATGGGAGAGAAAAATATTGGTTATAGATTTGTATACGCTAGAATGGAAGAAAAATATAAATGAAACGGAAACGAAATAGAATTTGCGTTTTACATGACAAATCGACCGTGCATGTCCGAGGTGGAGAACGTCGTCAGTGTGGATGGAAGATCATAAAAAAAATGATAAAATAAAATATGAACAATCCAGAATGAATTTGAGGGGAAACCGTCCTGTGAAACTAAAGAAATTCCACGTATGTGCTTTATAAATGATAGCGTTAGATCCGACATGCCTATACAATAAATATAGGTAAAATTTCAACCTCTGATCCTTTCCACTCAAAACTTTTATATCATACGTATATGAATCGTCTGCAGACGTTAGTTTGGTCTTTTGAAAATTTAAATTTCACACCATAATCCATTATCACGTTCCCTTATGAATATTTAACTTCTCTGTCGTAGGTACCTGACATCTCGTGAAAGACTTGTTTTATGCAGAAGGGGGGAAAAAAGTCAGAAAGCAGAACGAAGAAACACTAGAACTTCGAAGGGATGAAAGATACCCTCTTACTAACTCTCATTCCCCTTTCTTAGTCGAAGAAAATTTTGCAGATACGCATCACTCCGTATTCTTCCTGGCAGCGTTTGTCGTTCTTTCAAGGAAGTCTGTTAATAAAAAAGTATAGGATGAAAAAAAAAGAATGCGACCTAGCCCTCCTCTTCCAGATCAGAAATTCTTTCTTGGCACGTGCCACGGCACGTTGTCCTTGACTAGAAATTTCTACAGTTACATGAAAAACGTATAAGCCACTTTAAAAAAGCTGGCACAATATTTGATATCCAGGTAAACACGCCTATTGTCAAAAAGATCTTTCAAATCCATACGAATGAATTTCATCGCTCGGATGTAAAGGTTAGAAGTAAAATAACGATACAGTTGCATCCCAACCAGATCAAGAGCCACTTCTTGGACGATTTGTCGAATCGGACATGTTTCTGTTTCTCTACGCTATGGATTACATATGGATCTACTTTTTGTATCACTCCATATTGGTTTCCTAACAGAACGTTACTAGACAGGTAGAAGGCCCTAGATGTCGCTCCTGCTCACCTCAATACCAACCTAGGAAATTGATGATACCCAGGATGCATCTACAGCCCCGTAACGGACCGGAGTAATAGATGGATATCCAGCGTCAGGGCAAATTGCCGAGACATTTCTCAGCCTGGAAACACTACTCACCCCGAAGTTACTGGCGGCAAATCTGTCGCTGGCGGAAACAGCCGAACTGGCCGTCGTGTGAGCATAATAGGCATTTATATTAGCCAGGAGGGTCGACATTACGGCTGGTACTCCCGGACACAGGTACTTCGTCGACAGGCAGTGAAAGTGTCTAAAAATAAAAGATAGGCAGGATAGAGATTGACAACGTTAACCAGCAAGTCTCACGCGTATTCAACCTCGTCACTCTTTCATAAAATTAAATGACAATGATCAAAAGAGCACATCGGTCACAAGAAACCATTTGCAGCTGATAGCTGAATAGTGGTCCAGTATACTAACCTAACCTAACCTTGATAGAGCTTATAAGTACGCCAAGAGATGACGTGCAAAGTTCATCATAACGGAGTTCATCATAACGTGGACCAGCTGAGTCCTACTTACGTCATAGCTTGATAGATGCTCTCGATCCCGTAACGCATCGCGAACTCATCAACGAGCTCCTCTCCAGGAGGATCGAAGTAAACCTTCCAAGCGTCGTCGCCCTTGGCCTGAGGTAGCGTGACCATACCGCCATTCTCTTCGCACAGACTGTGAAAGAGGTTCTCGTGGAGGCAAGTGTACTGAACGTGATACGGTGCGACCTTCTCTTCGCCCTTGATCTCCACGCTGATGTGCAACCGGATGGCACCGGATACTGCACTCTTGTCGGTTCTCTTTTCCAGGTTGTACCAGACGTCCATCTCACCGCTCAGGGTCCTGACCTCGATTATCGTCTGCCCAAGGAAGTCATCGCTCTCGCGTGTCAGCTTCTGTCGCAGCTTCGACTTCAGATCATTGTCCTCGTCCCACACTCGGACCTTGATCCGATCCGAAGAGTTGTGACACTCGCTGGAAAGAATTTTGAAATTAAAAAAAAAATCTTTGATGGTGCAAAATGTAATTTTACAAAATGGTATATGCATACGTGACCTTTGAACTTTGAAACAATTTCAAAGGTTAACGATTTCCCGATCATCACTTACAAGTAAAACTTCTCATGCCAGACTGGATTCAATTCCTGGGGCATCGTTCTCGTACGCTTCTTCACCTTACCGACCTGGACCGTCACGTAGGGATCCGACGTTCCGCTTTTATCCTTGGCGATGAGTCCTTGGGCGCAGATCACTAGGGGAATGAATTATTAATCAGGACCTTATTTCCGCACATATATTTCTTTCCGTAATTCTAGTGAACCCTGGGGGCTCATTTTGGAATAACTGAGTGGACTCAAACTTTTTTGTAAAATATACTAGGGAGACCTCGATGTTACAAACTGAAGATCCGTCACGTCGATAATTCCCAAATGAGATTGTCAATTCCGAAGATGGTCTGATGTAATTACGAGATCGGAATGAATTGAACTCAAGAGAGAAAAAAAGAGCGAGGGAGATTAATGAGCATTCATGAACATTCTTCTTCGTAGCGATCGACCCTATTACCCCGGAGTATTCTGGAGAACTCGAAATTACAAATTAGTGAAAATCAAATAAACAGAGAAGTTGCGAAACCCTTGGAGCTTCCGAATCTTTGTTCGAATTTAGAGAGTGAAAAAAAAACTTTACCAATCAAGGTTAATTTTGTAATAGATTGTAAAAAGATGCTCATCTTCACTGAACAAGCTTTAATCAGACGTTGAACCGATTGGAATTTTTTTTAATTCGATTTCTATCAATCGATCGAATCGTACAGTCATTCAAGGTCAGTAACGTCATTCTTATTTTTTCTTCTTTCTATTTTTTCTTCTTCCCAGCAAACGCACTCGCATTCATCCAGACGACACGTAAGACACATAAGAGTACATATATGTCATGCAAGGAGTGACGCTATCATCGAGCGCCGAGACGTCGATATCAAGAAAAACGTGAATTGTGGGTAGAAGCCATTTTTAAAGCGTGCGTATAAGCTCGCCGTGATGATACCGTGCGTGCGATTGACGAACAGACACACAACACACATGCCCATGCCACAAACTTCTTGGATCCTCATATGGATCGTTACGGTGACGATCCAGGTCGACCTGTTCCATTTTCGTATCTCAACTCTCGAGATTCCCTTTCGACATCCCCAAAGTGCGTATCGTGTGTTGTGCGTGTTATGTACTTGAGATGACATATCAACATATAAATGAAATATCGAATGAGAAAAACAATATTTCAACGAATCGATAAATGATTATTTATTCCACCACCCGCTCCGTTCACTCGTTGTACCAGAAAGTCCTGATCTCCTTCGCTCTTGAAAATTGTATCGTGAAAACGATTTCCAAGGTATTGATTTGCACTTGGTTTCACGCTAGTTCATTTCCGTACGGGTTTATCATCTTTTTGGACTCCCTACATAGCTCGTGAAAGTTACGACGAATCGGATTTTTTTTTTTTATTGTCGATGCACTTTATTATAATTGTGGAAAAAATATTCTGCGATTAGTTCTTTAATATTCTTTTTTTCAGATGATTCTTCTTCCTTTTCTCTTGCTACCTAACCTGCCCTCTTATGACCCCGTACGACGACCTCTGTCTCCTACTTTTCCTTGTTACAATATCCAACGGAAATATCAGCACCCTTTTTCAGGTACACGGTTATCGATTTTGCTGACCTCTCCAGTCGAGACAGAGTTTAAAACTTGTTTGTGTCTTTAATTTTATCCGAATTCGGAATTATCTGGGCTGTCTGTACTGCGTAATTCAATGCACGTGCATTATTTTAGCGTTATGAATGGCTTCCTTTGTTCTCGAGTGAATTAATAGATGCGGCTACGGTTGGTCAGACAAAATATTTAAGCTGGTAATTCAGGACGATATTGCTTATAGTTACGAAAATCTCTGCTGATCAACGGAATAGAAAATATTTATTTTAACGTTTCATAGATTTGCTGGTTAGGCGTGGCTGGGATGACTTCACGGCAGGCATTACCTTTATAACGAAAACGATGCTACTCCCGTAGGTAACGCTCGAAAGCAACAAAGATACGAGTCGCGTCGGGCTTTTCCGTGAAAAGCCGGGATTACTGCAGCTGACTCTTCCGGCACAGCTATTTTAATTTGCGTTCAGTGAATCAAGAGATTTGATTACTGGGGCAGAAGCGGAAGTGGCGCCAACTGTTACTGTGCCAGTGCAATCCTATCTACTCCCTTTATTATAACCCTTTTTACTTGGGTAAACTGAATCTACACGATTCAAATATTTTACTTGGTTCATATATTGAAGGTCTCGCTACATTCTTCGTTTGTAAGTTTAACCTTTAAACCGCAGGTAGCTGGAAAGTCGGAATATAACATTTTTCTGTGCATATTCTCATATGAATGTCCGTGTATTGGTCTATGTGTACACTAGCGAGTACTAACGGGTTTTTTTTATAGTGCAATGACATTCATTTGCAATGGTATTTTGGAGGATCATTTTTGCTCTCGGCTGCACGATAAATGAGGTGACGCCAACTGCCGGCATTTCGACGAACTTGGGATTAGGAGTGCTGGACTTTTGACTACGGCTGTCCAAGTATGTTTTCTCTTCGAGCGGACGAGAATTATGAGGGACGACCAATTTCAGGCAAGGTTGGCCAAACTGTAGGTTTAAATAGTGATTCTTGGTTAACACTGTTTCTTTATCGACCTTGTTTGCGTGGCTACTTTATTTTTACTTTCCTTCTTGTTTGTTCTTGCTTCCCTTTTTGTATATGTTTTTTCTGTGGTCCGACGATGCAGTGAATCGATTCTTTAAGTGGGATTTGGATGCACGATATTGCTTTGTTAATTTGTAAAATTGATAAATGTCTTTGAAAAATTTACTGCTTATTTTGATCATGGAAAATATGGATTAGCGTCGTGATGGAGCTTATTAGGCGGTTGTTTTATGAAAAATTTGAATTTCATCTTTCACAGTTGGTTAAACTCCTACACATTATTGAGCAGTTGTTACTGCTTGAAGACCTGCGTGGTCGACAGATTTAGCAGGTAGTAATTTTGTAAAAATAAGGCATTTTTTGTGGTAGTTCTATGAGGAAATCGCACATGTTCTCTTTTCTTCTTTTGCCGTCTTCGGAAATTGCAATTTTGCAAGAACTGTGGCTCTGCAAATTTTATTTCCTGCACTACGGTAGATCCAATAACGTGGATTCTCTTGTTTGACTTTTCCGTTATAGTCTCACAGTTTCCACCCTCGATAATTCGGGGCTTAAGCCACAAGCGCAAACTTCACCAGTTTGCGAATTTCGACCAAGTTACTTAAATACGTTTGAATTCTAATCTCAAGAATCCACAAGATTTGAATAGACTCAGGACCACATTCTATATTTTTTTTTCTGCGTATAGATGCATCGGTTCGAACCCTTCAGTCAGAGTCGCAGATCTCATTTGAACTTACAAATTAAATGTTAACCTAAATCCTTGTTCGCGAAACAAATTTTATTTTTCAAATAATTTAATTAATTCTCACTTTACCTTCATCTATTTCCCTCTACTTATATTCATCATGTAACAAAACGCAGGTCGAACTGAACGGGGCCGTAAACCTCACGCGATAACTAGTTTCCAGAATTTTCTTCTATGTACGTCAATGCACGCAACGTTGAAGCTGACCTCACTGAGCTAAAATCCTATGGATTTATAAGATCATAACGTTCCTCGTGCAAGAAACCATGAATTCCATTCTTCACCCTTCCTGTCTCCTATGTACTTCATAAATTTTCAATTAACTACTCGAAATATTTCTACAACTTCAATTAAAAACTCGCAAAAGTCGACCAGACCAGCCGGATTACATTCTGAAAATGGCACAGTCCACGTTTTCTGCATAACATAAGAGTCCTTAAGGGTAAAACGTAGTAATTAAACCGACAAAAGTGGTGCCGTGGGACTGGAGTATTAGAAACTAGAAAGAGTCTAGACAATTACGTTCACAGTGCCCATAAAAGACAGTTAATAGTATAAATAATGTTTTTGTATACTAGCGACGTACAATGCAATGTCCCGACCATAGCAGCCAGAATATAAAGACCTAATCGTGAATGCTGATCTTGCGCAACCCACTGCTGATATAAGATTTTGTCAAACCCAACCTACAAAAAAAAGAAACTAACCTGCCTTTTGTCCTCGTGCAAAGCAACAAATCCAGCAAAGTATCGAGAAAAAAATGACCGGCACAAAACTTCAAATGACTTACTGGTTAAATTTCCACTTTCCGCGGTACTGACAATTGAAATCATCCCAATGGAGTTTATCATGAAAAGCCATGCGTATTATCGGCACGACGATTACGAAGCGATTATATTATAACCGCTTCAATTTCAGTCTTGAAAGCCGATATGGACATGGTACGACAGCGAACGCAACGTTCCGTAGTAATCGGGGTGAAAACATCATAATAGGCTTATTGTTAGCCGAAGGAACGAATGGAGAGACGCGAGAGTGGTAAAATGTAGACATGAATACGCATGAGAATAACCCAGGGAAGGTAAACGAAGCATAGAAACGGACTGATGGCTGATGGGTGGTAGGAAAGTTGCGAAGCTGGCAGTGAGTGGCGCCGCACTTGGCTGTGCGTTGAACTATCGATCCAGAGACGCATTCACATAGAGAAAAGCCAAGAGAGCCATAGCCGCGCTATGACCGTTTACGAAAGCTCGTTGCCATTTAGCATCGCTCGGACTGTTCCCGACGTTATTAGCGCCTCTTACGGTATATTTCAGATGCACTTCCATGTAAACTACTCGGTCGTAGAACGTTAAAATCGATGCCGCCATTCTATGGTCCGCTGTGAATGGCGAACCACTGTGTCGGCGACATATAAACTCCAGTCGGTACTCCAGCCATACTCGTTTAAAAGTCGTGCACGTACGTTCCACCTAACTTGGCCTAATGCACAGCTCTACTTCGGTAAGAGCCAGGACCGACTGGTATGGGAATATCTACTTATTCATAGTACGTGACTAAAAGATAAATCCAAAGATAAATAGATACGGTTATGTCTGGCAGTAGAGAATTATTTAGTTGCCGCTGTTTAAAGTTATGCCCGAGGTTAATAATACACTGTGGTGGATATGTGCATTGTTCTCGCTATATGGTTGAAAATTATACTGCAGTCTCGAGTGAACATTGACGGAGCAGATGGTGAGTTTGATGTATCTTTATACAGTATAGTACACGTATAACGAAGAATTATTAGTGTCTATCGATTAAAGTGATGGATATTACAATGATATTCCAGATCAGTGATATGGGAGGCTGTGTTCAATGTGGATGGATCAAGTGTGCGTGTTTCTGTGCCGGAGTGTTGTTATCGGAATTTAATCAGTCGATCGAGTCGAACGATAATCCAATGAATGATGAGAGAGTGTGAACGCGATGAGGCTCAGTGAACCGCTCGAAAGATCGATTTTTAAACAAGAGAGTGTACTGAAAGTGTGAAGGGGCTTTCGAAAGATCTAAAAATCAGGAATAGGTCACCTGTTATGGCGATCTTGCAGGACCACTTGCTGGTACCCTCAAGGACGATCTTTTCAGCCTGTTCGAGGCTGTCTATGTGTGTATCCGGGTCGACTGAAAACGTTGTGCTGAAAAGAACAATGACTTTGTCATCGGGAATTATCCACGCTACTTACTACCTCTTTTGATAGACGATCGAATCGCTGCTCGATGTGTTGAACGTCCGGAGGATTCAGCTAATCGGCACACACACCTAGATCGTTAGTTACCTACGAATTTTATTAAGCTTCTCTTAAATCCTCTGACCTTTCTCAGTGATATTTGCTTCCATTATCGCCTCTCGGCATCCTAAAGATTATCTGGTCGAGGGTGGAACAGTGTCGTCATTAAGACATTATCGATCTTCCTTCGGCCACGAATTGGACGGTTCTATTAATGAATGGCCACCTGTTAGGCGCAGAAACCGAATTAACGTCGGTACCGATTACTGGTTTGGACGGCGTAAGAAAACTTGTTGCACAGGCCCCGTGGCTCCTCGCCAACTTGACTTCGTGTTCCGTCCGAGAGAATAATCGTCGAGAGGTGGAGGCGTCGCTTTGAGGTTAGGATAAGAAAATTCTGCGAATATTAATTGTTTTAATTTTAATTCCGTGTTTTCTTTCTCCCGAAGAACGAACGGCATATTACCCGGTAGAAATTACTCGTTCAAACTGAAATTCGTCGGATAGGAAAATTAATTGCTTCAACGAACATCTGACTACTGCAACGTTTGCCTCGAACTTTCTTACAAGCATTAATTATACTCTTTGTCAATACTACCGTCGCAGGAGCCATCTCGCACTTTGCCATCTAGAATTTATCGTCTGAACTTACCTAACGTATACAATTTTTTCCAAGTTTTACCACGCAATGTATATCCAAAGTTAGTTCACGTTCGAAAAACTCATGAAAATCAACCGAATCATGGATATAATGAATATCGTAAAAAATGGATACGATACACATTTTCTCTGTATTCCCCTTGCGAAATCGGAATTCCCAACGTACAACTTTTGAATGTAACCTACTTCGGAAGGTCACGTGTACGTCTTCACTCTGTCACGAGCTACAGGTGTACGTTGCAAACGGCCAAAGGTAGACAGATTTGAGTGAAATAAAAATGAGGCTAAAAATGCTTTGAAAAAAAAATAGAGTACCACGAAAATCTCGATAAAACAATTAAAAAATATATCACGTTTTCTTCCACCTACGATTAATTTCACAGGTACCTGTGCTCAATCTTCGTCCGACCACGGAGTCATGGACTGCGAGGTGTCCTGCCGATTCTCCCAAAATTTGAATCGTCAGTCTTTTCACAACGCTCGGGACGCTTTTTCCCTTAGATCCTTTCACTCGCCACGATGAGCGACGGCCGTTTGCGGATGCGGCATAAAGATTATTTCTTCCTTAAAAATTCTCAAGACTTGTCCATTGACAAATTCAACGATGGCGGACTATGCATTACAGGTGGTTTACGTCGAGGTGGCTGATGGCCAAGAAGACCGGGTTTGTATTTGAACAATGGCGGCGTGGAGGGCGTAAGCCACAACAAGTTGCCGTGTGACCTTAATGGACTCTCGATTGAACTCCTGTCGGGTAGGATACGCGATAGCCTACGGAGGGTGCTTACCCCCTCTGGGCTGTTCTCCGCACCCTTCTAGCCAGTCGAACATCCACCAACCCCCCTCCCTTAGACTATAATCGTTGGTTGTAAAGCTCACCCTCTCCGTACGATTATTCCAATTGAATCCACCCTTAAAACTGAACGAGCCCCCTGCGTGCACCCTTATGATTATTTTCATCCCTTCCTCAATCCTTGATTCTGCTAGCCCTTACTCCGACACGAAATTACCCCGTGTAGTTAAGCTTGACTGCTCCACTTGACTGGCGGCCTAATCGAAGAATTATTTCGAGCGAATCAGACGGAAACGCATGCTACTGACTTTAAACCCGAAGACTCTCAGATCTTCAGAGTCAAATGATTCACGATCCTCGACCTCTAGACGAATTCCTTAAGACTCGTGGGAAATTGTGTAAGCATTATGGATCTCTTTCGATTTTCATCCCTTATGCTAAATCCTTAAAAAAAGAGATACGATAAAACATAAAAATCGTGACCAAATAAAAAATAAACAAAAACTCATAAATCATGAAAAATCGAAACTTCGGAATATGAATTTAATCAATTATTCATATCAAAATCGAAATTTCCCTTTTGAATTAAAAAAAATTCCAGTTAAATTTACCTAAAAATTCTCTAAATTCCTCACCGCAAGCAGATACGGATATTTAACCACCGATCAACATTAATAATTACCTAATGATACACAAAATATCGATCTGTAATTAAACATAGATCTATATCCACATATTTTTTGTTTACAAACAAATAAATAATCATCGCCATTACGATTCTGCACGAATCCCTAAAAACAGCCAAACAAAGGTTATCGTACATTCAGAGCGCAATACACGATTAATATATTAATATAGTGTATTATACGTATACAGGGTGATTCGGGAATATCGCACAAGCTTATCTATTAAATTTTCATGCTTTTGAAACTACCCCTTCGGGTGGTACAATTTTCTTGAATCATCCTGCGCACTTATATATGTATGTATATGTACACAACACTCAGCAGCTTTAGCATATACAATCCACAAGTCAGGGCGCATAACAGCGCGTTACGTGTGTTACGCAGGACATATTACGCATAGGCGCAGACACAGTGAACGACGACGAAGGCAGCGACTCGTTTTACGACACAACGTCTTAATGGGTTCAGGACAGAAGAGCACAACAAGTGTCCACAAACCTGTAATAGCGATCTTGGCCGACCATTTGCTGGTACCGTCCAGCACGGATTGCTTCACTGCAGCCATGTGTCCAATGTGCGCCGTTTTGTCTACTCCGAACACGGACCTAAGCTCCGATTCAGATAATTCGCACGGGCTGTGATTCATTGCGCTCGCCTCCTCCGTATTAAGTGATACCGAAATAATTGAACCCGATTGCCGGTAATCGAACGATCGATACCGTGACGTTAAAAGATCGTATGGACGAACGATCGTCGTATATTAAATTTTTTTCTATTAAAAAAAAAACTGTTAGAATATTCAATTCCTTTGATCAGGCGTATGTATCACTTGGCTGCTTGGTAATTGGATGACGTCACGGTATCGGAGATTAATGTCGATTACAGGAAACTGACTTGGAATTTACTCAACCGAAAAGTTACCCTAACGTCGACGTCGGACTTTACGGAGAAGGTGAGATACTTTTGATGAAGATTAATATTTTAATTTTTTATAATCGGTAATGGTTGCCTCATTTTCACTGTGGGAAAATGTTTTTTTAATTTATTTACTACGTCATTGCCACAATTTTACAAGGCGGACTTACTTTTGGAACGCGTTGATTTTTCTTTTTTTTTTTTGGTAATACGGATTTTTGACCTACGGACTCTTGATTTTTGGAATAAATCGGGATTAAGATCGATGATTTTGATCGATTGAAATTCGAGGGTTGTGAAACTTTTTTGCTGGGGTTGTACAAAAATAGTGATAGGGAAGGTAAATTATTGGTCGAAACCAACTTTGAGCCGATCGATTGGGTTCGATTAACCTCGTGAAGGATGCGAGCAATTAATTAAGCCTGATTCTCATCGGCGAATGCTGCGTGGGGGTTGGGGGCTTTATCAATTTGGCTTTACGTGACGTCATTGGTATTTATGTTGATTAAGATTTATAATGAGCTCGATCCAATTGGAACTAAGCTAATTGAAATCATAGTGGAGACTAATCTCGTACGAGTTGACTAGTTCGTGACACCTTGCGCTAATATCAATTTGATCACGTGTTATCGGACCCGATTAATCTACCCCGCAATGTTTGCTTTTCTTTTAGTCCGGTGGTATCATAAAAATTTGAAAGTGACTTATCTCGGCAGTACACTGTATATGTTAATTATTATGATTTTAAATAATTTTTTTTATCGAAAAAAAATAGTCCTCTCAATTCCAGTAAGTTAGGACGTAAGACGTTGATCGATTTTAATAACGATATTTGAGACAGGGGACTCCTTCGTGTTCAATCTCGTAAGAGGATGTCCCTCGATAAAATATTTTATTCGTAAGTTACCTTTATCATATTATATAATGCCATAAAGAATATCCGTTATCGTAGCGCTAGCAGTTGATGTCACGGTAGACCTTTTTATAATTATTATCTTGTGTTAATGGCAGCTTTGCTGGAGGCTTAATTCTTTTTCCTTGAACCTTACAAATTGCGGTAACCAGGAAGGCATTAAACGTGTTTTCCAATGGAAGAATCAATGACGCGACTTCAAGACAATTTTCTGCTTTTATTCTATTGAAAATATGAAAAACTATATTCACTCTTTCAAAGTGCAACGTATCGAATGCATTTTCGATAGGATTTCAACAGAGTCAAAGGTCAAAGTTTAAAATGGATTTAATTCATCTCAAGCAACAGCTTTGCTGAATTGTATCTAGACTAACCTAATCATTGAACATTTGGACCAAGAGTCGACTATACACTGTATACGTAATTTTATTTATATACGTATTATCAAAGATCAAAATCATTGATTAAAAATTTGAAAAACAAAAACAAAAATTTGAAAAAATTCGAGTAGGTATTATAGATAATAAAAAAAATTACGTTCAAAAGTAAGTTTCACCACTGACAAATACTTTGACAATATCCCTGATGACTTTTGTGGCAATAACCTTTGTTTCTACTCCAGTGATTTCACATATAAAAGTTACGTGTTTACGGTTTCGTACCGGAAACCAAGAAAGTCGAGAAGGAAGTAGTCGACTTACCGGATGAGCTCGAAGATTTCCGGTTTCTCTCGTTCCCTCTGCTTCATTCTATCCTTCATGGCGGTGATTATGCTATTCGCCTTATCTTCAGCTCCGTGCTTCGAGCTCTTCTCAGCCGCCCCTTTGAACGAGAACGGAAACGAAAACATAAGACAGCGTAACGACGATAAGAATTTTATCAGCAAAAAATCAAGCGAGTTTCCGTTACCAAGTATCATCACACACATATATATATAATCTTACCAAGAGCTTCCGGTTCTAGAGGACAATTATTATAGCACCATGACGATCCTTAACGTCGATATAATTTTTGGACAATATCCCTATCATAAGCTGTTTAACAGTCGTTCGCGTAATTCCTCAATATTACGTAATTTCAAGTAAAAAAATCGTTATCTAATCTCGTCATTGTCCTTGACTTTAAAAACTTAATGAAATTCTCGAAATTTTTATCTTTATCAACGAAAACGTTCCACGCCTCCTTTTTCCCCTAGATCTCTCAGTTCTCGCGACTGCGACTTTTACCCAGGACGAAAATTCGATTAGGCGAAAAAATTTTTCAAGCGCTCGGTTAGCACCACGTCGCTCTTCGTGAAATTTCTGGCGACGTCGACTCAGCCATGCGTCTTTATTACCGGAATGACTGTAACGCGGGTTACGTAAGTCTCTTGGCTGTTGAAATGGTACGAGTGTATTTGTAATTCGTACTTCGTAATTTTGAATTTTCCGAAGTATTCAAGGAGCTCTAATTTTCCGGCGAAACACCGGAAAGAATTAGAACGAAATTCGCTTGCTTGAAATGCGGCTTTAACCGGGTCGGATATTACGCATTAGTTCTAATGCACGAGTGTCGAGCGTTTTGCTTTTTTTTTTTACTTATCGTTGGGTGACGTATAAGGGTGCGCTAATTAGACGCTGGTTAATTGACCTTTATTTTTAATTATTTGATAAGATTTTTTTATCTTATTTTCGCTTATTGTTGATTATCAATCGCGGTGTTGAATTTCAAGCATTGATTCAATGGAAATTTCATTTTATCAAAGTCGTCCAGTCTCGTCCTTTACGAACTGCGAATCGATGATCGCTCGTTTTGAAAGACCGGAAGTGGTCGGAGCAATCTGCTCGCAGTCAGCTGACTATTGGACTATTTCGAGTTTCACATAGAGCTAAATTAATGTGGAGTTCGAAATTGCGTCAACCGACAATTGCTTTGTATTATCCGAACCGTTGTTCTCTAATGAAATAGGAAATTAATCGATTTAACCGATAACCAGTTTCGTCATTGGTTTCAGACTGGATAATCAGCCTCGAGATGCTGGACCATTGACATATAGGATATTATGGACTACGCGATTCCTACTTCGAATTCTTTGGAAAAGTGTTCGCTCGGATAGGCAAAGAGTATTGTCCACGATTTTGTCGAATTGTCCCGATTCACTGTATTGTCCAGATTGCCATTTAAGGTGCTCTTAAACGTTCCCGAAAGAATCTTTTCATTTAATTTTAACGAACCGAAGAAAGTATCGAGTAACTTCAACTGGCCTCTGAATTTTGACTTTTTTTGTTAATTTAATTCTACAAAGATGTTAAAGGTCGAAGTTCCTTTCTATCAGTATTACGACTCATACCCCCAAACTGCTGGCCAGTAAATAATCAAGGAATTTCCCCAATGTACGAGTTGTATATGTTTTTCAATGAAATTTTTATCAGATATACTATATATATATATACTGCATAAATAATTTCAATATCCTCCAATACTGCACGATACTCTGATAGGCAGAACTTTTTTTGAAAAGGTTATCAATTTTCAAAATGATTGTATTCCCCAGTCGTAGTCATCCCGTAACGTCGTTCCACTGAAAAGTTAGCTATAACAAACACGAACAAGCTTTCCATATACGTATAAGCTCAGCAATACGTGAATCGCCAATTTTTGGAAAAAAAACTCGAAAAAAAAGATGGTTACAGTATGATTCAGCAACAGAGTCACGTGGGAAAAAAACGGGAAGCGGAGTGCGTTTTAAAAAAGTGGTTTTAAAATACAAATATTCCTACAAACAATGCAGAGCACAATCCGAACCATATGAATCGTACATACGTATATCCACATATGTATTTAAGTGAATATAAGCAAGAAACAGCGATAAAGTCAAAATAAACACTGAAAACAGTTTCAAATCTTTGAGTAGCCTGTCGTCTCGTTTTTCCTACGGAGATACAATATTTGTCGATGCCATATTGACCCAGGAGACAAGTAGAAGATAGGTATCTTCCAACGTACCAATATCCCAGCATCATATAACGTGTAATGGACCTATCACGACACAGCTCTCTATCGATTCTCTATCGATTCTCTATCGATTCTCTATCGATTCTCTATCGATTCTCTATCGATCCTCCATCGATCCTCAATCGATCCTCAATCGATCCTCAATCGATCCTCAATCGATCCTCAATCGATCCTCCATCGACTACCCATACCTCAAAAGCATACAATTTTTAAAAGCCTCTAGTGCACTTACGTTGCAAACAGTCCGCGTTGAGAAGGTCCTTGCACTTTTCATGACACTTGACGCCACACTCCATGCACCGAACTCCCTGCCGCGCTATACCCCAGAGCAGCCCCTCGCACTCGTAGCAATAAGTTGGCGAAGTGGCAGTCCAGGTGACGAAATTGTGCGGCGTGGTCGAGGAAATGGGATAGATCATCGCCTGGAGTGTCTTCTTGTAGACGTGCATCTTCTGCGAGCAGCGCAATGCAACGTATGAGAATGCAATTTTTTTTTTCAAAAAATATCAACAAAAGCCATTTCCTTCAGACATTTTTTTCACTACACTCTCCGGCCCTCTACCGGTTACTGACGTATATAATCGTAGTGGATGTCTGCCGCTTGACTGAGGAATATATATATATATATATATATGTATACTATGTTATATATACATTATGAGCATATGCAAGGTACATACGTATATCAAGTGCAGTTTCAGATACGACAAACTCAAGTGATCCAGTGCATTTCTGGTGCATCTCTATTGTGAATTTCTTTACTTTCTACTGTCGAATTGATTTTATCTTTACCTCGGGGAACAAGTATGGTACAGAACTATTTTAAGACTTCCAATCGACTGGAATATATTTGGTGTTGCAATTTATTACTGGTGTTCCAATCATGTGTGAGGTTCACGTGTGGACACGCGTACTGTGCACATACGTTGTACTTTTTCTAAGATGGAATATTTCCCTGGGGATCCTTCCTGATATGGTATCAACGTCGTACACGCGAATTTTTTGTGTGCCAATATTGGTGTGCGAGTTCATGACGGTGTACGCGATTATATTTGTGTATGTGAGTTTGTATACCGATGTTTGTACAATAATCCAGATTTTTATGGCATTCGTGGAATTTAATGGCTTTGTTTTGCAGGATACTGAATTTTATGAAAGAACTTGGAAAAATATTCCTTTTTGACTTTTATGGTCAGAGGTCATATCTTTTCTTGAACTTTTTCACATATATATATATGTAATTGTTGAATCAGTTAAAATTACTTTGGAGCAACTAAATTTGACAAATTGTTGTTTATATTTTTTAACAAAATGTATAATTTTTTTGTATGAACTTTAGTATATTTTTTATCTTATTATTCGACAATCAACAGTAAATAGCGATTATGTCGCTCAAAATATGTCTGGTGAATTAAAGTTTTTTTTTATATTTATGAAATATACTGATACTAATATACTTATATTGGATTGTTCAAGTCGACTATTCGAATATGTACAGAGTAAGGATGCTTAATGTTTATTTGAACTTTTTCATTATCTACGACGATCACTGTAGCGGATTTTTATTCGCATAATTACTGTTATATTTTTTGTAACGATAACGCCGGTAAGAGGGCCGAAGATTCCTTGTCTTTATCATTATTTATTATTTCTTGCTGTATTATTTTTAATAAGGCAAGATTCGTATTGCCTGTTTGTGTGTGAGGGTATATATACATATATAATATAAAAGATTCGCTAAAATCAGGAAACTGCGTGCCTGCAAATCTTGATATGCACGGGTGATAAAAAAAAGACATAGGATAAGATAAATATTCATATAAATAAATATAAATGAATCAAAGGATTCGGGAGAGATTTAATTTTTATCTCGAGTTATCAATATATATAAATAGATGCAAGGTAAGATAAGATAAGAATCTCTCCCAAATCTTATCTAAAAGCTAGGGTCATTATAAAAAAGCATGTGAGATTCGGCTAGGAAGCACTAAAAAAAAACTCGAATAAGAATTTTCCCTTTTTTTCCATATTTTCCATATTTTTTCTAAAAAATTCTCCACACGTATCCGTATATATACACTATTTGTGCTTTTGGCTCAAGCAAAGAACCTTGACAGCATACGAGATAGATCGAAGCTCAGGAGCGCAGCATCCTTATCAGAATTCACGTAAGTCCCAGACACAATATGATTTCTTAATTTTCACAAAAAAAAAAGTCTACGCGAGTGCCAAGGAAGCATGGACCGGCTAAATGTACCAGGATTCAGATTTCATCTCAATTTCTAACGTATCTCGGTGATTATATCAGATTCAAGACTCTCCGGATACGTCAGACTTGTATCGCGACCTCATGAAATCCTGGTAAGAGCCTTATCAGTAATTTTGGACTTTTCCTAATTCTTAATTGTATTGTACTATACATATATATATAAAGCATATATATATACACGTATAGTTAAAATGCGGTGGTTTCGACTACTTCTTGCCTAATTGATCCTATAGTGACTAGGAGATGATTTTCTAAGTTGCTACTCCTTGCTTGCTTGATTGGTTGCTTGTTTGTTTGTTTGTTTGTTTGCTTGCAGAGAGGGTGGCACACTTACGTGAAAGAAAATAGACAGCGTGGAAATGAGGATAAAATGCAGCACGGTTCGTATGAAAAAAAAGTACCAAGTTAAATTAACCCCATGTAGTACAAGGCTGACTATTAGGCGATGTTTCGTCGCGTGACTATGAATTGGACTTAAGGATTAAGTGATTCGGAAACCCTACGCGACCATAGTTCTCGTAGAAAAAAAGCATTGGATTTATTATTATACGTGACTTCTCGCATTTACATGTAAAACTCTCGAGCGACAGTTATACTGCCTTGTATTTTTATCTTTGATCCGACTCTCGTTACATCCCCTGGTTATATATTTTTTTATCGATTCTCTCCACCCCCGAGGTATCCGATTTCGTCGTTGCTTTAACCGATATAGTCAACTTTTTTATCGTTAACAATAAAATCCTATTAAATTATACGAATCGTCATTTTATTTATTTAATTAATAACTGCACCATCCCTTATCGCAAATATTGATAACACGATAATTTTTTTTCAATTATTATCTTCGCGAAGTATCAATGCGATCAACGACGGATTATTCTTGTGCTAGGAGGGCTTTCGGAAGTTTTTATAGACGGAATCTCATTTGCTCTGATCTGTCGCGGAATGAAGGATCCAGAGGGTCAAAAGGTAAATGAGACCGGGAGGAGAAATAAGCATAAAGATAGCCAAGAGCTGGCGTGAACGTAAAACGAAATGGAAATGACTCTGACGAGATTATGCCAGTGCGCAATGGGCGACTCGTAGGATCAGGGCTCGTTTTTAAGGCCGTGTCGTTCGACCGACGCGGGATTGATCGTTAGTAAATTATATGAATTTTTTATCGCTGGACCGAAAATTTTTTTTTCCAAGATCGCAAAACACTGGTGCAGATTTTATTATCGTATTTTATATTACGCGGGTATACGATCTCGTTGTCACTAGTTATTTTATAACCGTGCAATTATTTTATCATTTTTTATTATTTTTTTTTATTTTATGTCCGGCATTTTTAGTTAATCGTCTCGTTTATCAGCCTCCGTGTGGCTTTGGCTAATGGCTGTAATCGTTAACGCGAACTTACTCGGCTGCCCTCGTACGCGATGTTTAATCTTTTCGATTCTGAACTGAATATTTATATCTATAGGAATATATTCCTGGGTTAACGCTGAACTGTCGCGTGTCCTTGTCATTTGCATTTTATCCTTAATCACGCGTGCACAAACGACCCTGATGATTAAATAATTACGTTGAAAAGGTTAGTGGTAATTATTTAAAAAATTTTTGGAGAGGATCGTGCGATTATTTTTGAATTAAAAGATAATTTTAGAAACATCAAAATTGGAAATGATTAATTTTTTGAACATATCTCGAAAAGACTTTAGCTACCCTCGTTAGGTAATTTTCAATAAGTATACCGTGAAGTTGGTTGCTTTTTTATCAGCGATCGCAAAGCTTGAGAAAAAAATAAAAATAAACAATTCGTAATACGCGCTTTTCTTGGAACCCTTAAAAAGTTTATCGAAAATATTGGCACTTTTTTCGAAAAAAAAATGAAATTTTATAATTTATAATTAATTCAAGGGTCTCTTACCAGTTCCTCGTCGTTTAAAGTAGCTCGCGGCACAGCGGACGTCAACCCAGCGTTCCTTTTGGTGGCTGCCATTGTCTGTAGAGAATTATAAAATTTAATAAGCATTTGGTACGTACTGAGTTGAAGATAGGAGAAATTGAAAGAGAAGAACAGCAGGAGAGGGAAGTCTGTGAGAGTAACAAAGGGAGTAGAGATTAAGTGTAGGAAAACAAAGCATAAATAGTGTTTCTCGACTAAAACGTCAACTGGTGACAGTCAATGTTGCTACTAAAAAAGAAAATTTGTGAGAATTTTGAATAATCACATAATACAAAAGCTATGAATAACAACATTTTTGTATTTACAGTGCTGTCTGTGCCAGCTGAACTTTCTAGAATTATGTACAAGTGCTATAGCAATTATATGCATCAACACAATAAGGCCTAGTTGATCAATGTTCTATAGGCGTATATCAACTTTTGTACCAATGCTTGTAACGTGTAAAGAGAGGCATGCGAGCGAGCGTTTCAGTACGGTGATAATGAGAATATTCGGCGCCAAATTCAAATTCGTTAAATTGCGACTCGAAGACAAATGATTAATCGCAAAGAGCGACGTAAACGAGGATTGGCTAATACATTTGGATTGCAATTTTAAATTTTTATAAAACGTAAATACGATCATCGATACACTCGCTCCATGATTGTCAGAGAACTACGGTGAATTTTCTCTAGCAATGCGTCTATGACGAGTTGCAGTGAAATTCGATACGTGAGAGAAGCGATGAAAAGTAAACTTTGACTTAAGTGGAATTTTATAAGCGAAAGATGATATTTGAAGTATCTTTTATCTGAATAATCTTTCTGTGGTAATTACAGCTATTTCATAATTACGTGATAAATTACGTAGAAAATGAATGATTTTATTATAACTATGAAGTATACTTGAGTGATAATTTTAATTATGAAAAATAAAATGGAGATCGGACAAATAAATAAAAAAATACAACAGTTGTGTTATCAAAAAAATGACGTAACGAAATGAAAAACTGAGGGAGAGTTAGAGAGAAAGAGAGAGACAGATAGAGAATGGGAAAAGGCTATATGGAAAATCTAATCCAATTAGCCTATGGTGTCTTGTATGGTCGCTGGGATTTGCGGGAAAGATTTTAATTAAGATTCTGCGCTCGTTCAGGTTGAATCCGATACTTGCGCAACAAGACACCTTCACCCCAATCGGTTAGCTGGTTGGGATTTAACGTACACGCGAGTATGTAATCCTTTGAATATAACTTTTTTTTTTACTAAACCTTGCGCTTTATTTTTAATAGAAAAAAAGAGTGAGCAGATGAGTTGTATTAAATAAGACAGATAAGGATATTTTGAAAATAACTTTTCTTGTAGAAAGAGAAAGCCAATTTTGAGAAAACGCAGGAATCCGTCATTTTGTGTAATTTTGCCTTTTTTTTCTATTACCACGCACATGCAATTTCATCCACCATAAATAATATTCAAGATGCTTCGTCCAATGCCATACTTATAGATTATTGATTTTAACTTAGGACTACGATTATCCAGCAATCATCTACTGACATCTATACGTGTTTCTACAAAATGAAAAAGTGTACTAAGAATCCAATGCACATAGACAGAGTTCAAGAACTTATGCAGCAATGGCTGTTGCACTCTGGGAAAAAAATGCTTTGGATTTTTTTTTTATGAAACTACAATTTTCGTGCAGCGAGATCAATTTTTTTTATTATATGCGATTCCTCGAAAATTTTGAAAATTTTGATAAAAGTGGTTGATCGCGTATATTGTGTAATTTTGAAATATTTTTTTGTCATTTCGAGGAATCGCATCTTGTTCGAATGAGCGCGTGTATGTATAAGGTGGGATAATAAAAGAGACAGAGAGAGAAAAAGAGACAGTTCGATTGAGAGAGAAAGAGAAAGGGAAAAAGAAAAAGTCAAGGGAGATATAAATTTTCTTTTGTGGCTGCCTTCGGGCAGGCAAACAATTGGAAGTTAAAGCAAAAGAAATATCGGATAAAGAATGACAGAGGATTTTATCGTTTATAACGAGGAAGAGAAAATATATCAAAACTATATATTTTTTTTAAAGTACTTCGACTTGTACGTCATTATAGAATAATGGCTCAGAGTAATACGTTAAACTTCAGGTTTAAAGCAAGAAAAAAAAGGTCTTGAAATGGAAAAATTAAATAGTGAAAAAATTTTGAACTCAAATGTTGAAGTCTAAAATATAATGAAAATAAATGCATTTATAGGTAAACGAATCGTTAAGAAAGTTGTGAGTTAAACGATAGGTAGAAATGTAATTTAAAAGAGAAGTTGTTGGCTGTGACTGCGTAGTCAAATAAAAAAAAAAGAAACGAGCGGGAATTTCAAATTAACTAATTGCAGCTTGTAAGTGAATTTTCAAAGCACTACAATTTTGATTGGTGAATTAAGAAATTATTGTATGAAACAGAGCGAAAGACGTTATTTTTTTGAAATAAAAGTCCAAACTTTCTTATGAACCAATAATAATAATAATTTGGGTTTCAAAATGGAATTTCATAGAAAAAAAAAACAATAAAAGCAGATCACGAGTTTCATCTCTTACCGAAGGTTAGTTAGATAGACTTAGAGAAATATCCAGCATTCGTGAGAAAAGGAGTGAAACGAGAGTAACACGAAAAAAAAGAGTGAGTGGCAAAAAAAAAGAGAAAGAGAAGAGAAGAAGGGCTAACTAGGAAAAGAAATAGTAAACAGATAGAGAGAGACAGAGAAATCTGAAAATTGTGAAAAAGCATGCGACGTTCGAGCAAGCTTAATTAAATTTGGTAAGGAGGCATTTAATTAGTACCTTCAAGACCTGTAGGTAGAGTTTTGAGATTTTTTTGATTTTTTTTTTAGAGGTTCAGTGAGTGGTTTCAGGTGTTCAGGTAGATATAACAACGGGCGCCACAGAGAACAAACAAAGAATAGCATTATCTGCCGGTTAGTTGTGCTCCTTTCATATTTGGAGGTTATTTTTCATAGGCACGACGACAAAGTGGAAGACACTCGCACCGAGAGCGACAAATATCGGCTGTCCGTAAGGATAATTGAATGGAAAAAGAAGATCCAGTGAAACCCAGAAAATTTGTAATAAAATTTTTTTTTCAAAAATTTTATATTTCGTTTCACATGAATATTGAACCTTGATCAATCTTATATTCCCCACAGATATTCCACCGACATCATCCACCCTTCGTGAAGACATGAAAAATTCAATTTCTTCCTGTCGGATTAACTCGATAAGTTCGCTCTCGTACATAAAAATTGTAACAGATCCAGGGAGACTTTAGGATATACAGTATCATTTTTTCGATCTCGAAGTTCAATTCGAAAGGAACGACAGTACCGTTCAAGGACACGATATGGAAGCTCCAGGATAAAGGTACGGTACACAACAATTAGATATAAATTTTCGAACAGTCGACACTGAACATTCAGGGATTAGAAAAAGAAAGAAGAGAATTAGAGAGAGAGAGAGAGAGAGAGAGTCAGCGAGAGAGAGCGTGTGTATGAGTGAGAGAGTGAGAGGGGAGCGTCGGGAGAGGAAAGAAGGAAGATTTAAAGGACAATATAAAATTCTTTCATCCTTGCAGCATCACCATACAAAGGACCACTATAGGTGGATACAGGAAATATATGATGAAGGATTTTTTTTGTTGCTTTCCTGGAATCGACGCTCCCATCTCCCGTGTGACACCCGGGCAACATTTAACCCATTGATACAGGCGATCAAAAAAAAAAGGGAAAAAAAAGGAAATTACCTTGTCTCCCACCTTTGGTCGAAAATATCGAGAAAAATCAATAAAGTTATAAATCGATCACTTCGATAATGTTTTACATGAGAATCGCTCGGTATTTAGACGTAACAAGGGAGACACAAAAGGGAAACGAAAATTCCAATCCTCAAAATATAAACGTCTGGAGATGCAGGGTTATACAAGGTGGTTTGAGATATCTGTATCTCTATGGAAACGAAATAAATTGATTAATAGATTTTCCTCTACTTTTTCCATCTATTCGAGGAGAACAGTAGTATCGATTGAATTGGATCGAGCCTTCGGAATCTGAATGGATCAAGGTGGATCAAAAGGTTTATTTGAAGAATCTTCCTTCCTCTCGAACAAGAAAAGATACCCGCAGCGACGAAGTATGCCATTTTTTTTTCGATTTTTCAACCCTTTTTTTTCATCACTTCTACAAGCTTCGTCTATTTCTTTATCTATTCTTCTTATCTGCGGGTCTACGCCCTATTGTCCCCGGATACTACGGCAAGAATTTTCATTTAATCTTCGTGCAAGTCACGCGTGGCTAATAAGTGTCTAGTAAAATGGGAAACTCGTGCTGGTAGATCTTTGATCATTTTACGGAATTCGTTGTATCGGATAATTTGGCTATTCATGAGAAATCTGTGGAGTAGGAGTTGAGAATTGTCAAAAAAATAATTTAATTCGTATGAATCAAATACGAGAATTAAATTTTTTTTTATACGAGGTAAACGAGCTTTTGCTTAATTCTTAATTGTGTTACGTCGTCGCTGTCGGATGTATTATTCAACGGGTGTTCATTAGAAACAAACGAAGTGCTATTCGCATTCGAATTTCAAATTTCCATTTTCGACTTGACCACTATCTCCGAGGACTGTACTTCCGGAAATGGTTCAAATCTTCTCTTGAAGTAATGAGAACAACGTCTGTGAAAATATTTTTAGGTTATCTTCGTTAAACTATATCATCAGGGTTACTAAGGGTAATTCAATTTTTTTTAAATTATTTCTTTTTCAGGCTTTCCCGAAAACATGAAAATGGTCGACGAAAAAAAAGAAGACACTGAAACGCAAAACGCGCATTATCAGTAGAATCTGGCTAAGGTGTTCAGTATTTTTTGTTATCGAGTTCGAACGCACCTGCGTGAATTAAGGGAGAAAATATGAATTTTCTGAAAATACCTTGTTTTTTGTTCTACCAATTTCCACGTCTTACCACCAAAAATATCCTCCTTTCGCAGATCTTTAGAGATTTTGAATTTTTTCAAAAAATCTTTGTCTACTCCACAAAAAATTTTCTCGAATCGCACGAAAACACGGACAAGCATTATCGCGAAGTGATAACTAAATTATTTCACGTTGTAAAAAATTAAAAAATTGCAAAACCTACTTCTTTTAAATAAACGTTGATTAATCACGTAAATTCAATCGAGAGGAAAGATGTTTCTGGATTAATATTAATCAATAGACAGTCTAAAAATATATAAAATTATAATTTCCCTCCAAAAATTTTTCAAGCTCAAACAAATATTCCCACAGATTCCGGAACAACGTACCATATTTCCAAAATAAAATTCCCTATAAAAATTCCCTAGCCGTACAACAATGTAATCACAATATCGTAACGTCTTAAAGTTGCGTAATTATTAGCTCAAGCAAAACAGATTTACCTAGACATCATACACCCAACTCCCGTTAAACTTCTCGTCAGGATAGCATATCAACCCAACTGCAGTTTCTAATTAATCCAAATGAATAACGTTGAAATCCTATACAGAAACCAGACACAGTACGTCGCTGCTAACTCTGAAGGCGGATACGTAAGATACGAAAATTACAAAAAGTATAAACGACGCTTCACGACACGTAAACAAGAAGAGACACACGCGAAAAAGTGTAGTCGACGTTCTTGGATACGTCGAGGATCAGGATTACGAAAAGGAGGATAAGAAGAACAAGGGTGGGGAGGGTAGCGTAATATCCTGGGCAAAAAATTTGCCATAAGACACGACCGGAAGCCCAAGAAGGTCGTACTTTATGCATTTGCCGTCGCAAAAAATATAAATAAATTTCCCGAAAAGGTAAACCGGAAGTGTCGAAGATCCAAAAAAAAAAATTTTCATTATTCGTATAAACGGAAATTAAATTTTCTTACAATTCTGAATTTTAATTGGTTCAGCAGGTTTTTTTGTTGGAATTTTGGATACATTCACGACGGCGCACACACAGATGCACATATACACACATATATACATTCTTTTGTTTTGCGATGGCTACTGCATAAGACAGTCACCACACGTTACGTGTGGCTGCTCCTTAAAAGGTAAATCGTGATGGGTGGCTAACCGGACGTCGTAGACGGTCCAGGTAAACAGATGACGGATAACACAGGTAATAATAGGTAATCATGTACCTACCAGCTCGGAGACCAGGGGTATAGACTTGCGACGTGGCCGAATATCCGGCATGCTGTCGATGTTGCTGTAGAAGGGATTGTCGCCGGGATGCCTGAAATCGAAAGGATCTTGATTAGCCCATCGTTAATTAATCCATCAAAGCACGTAGACACGTCCCGTAGGTAATTTGAGTGGAAAGTCAAAATTGACAAAGGCACTACGTAAGTCACTGTTCGATTTAAACAGTCTCAATTCTAGATTCGTACTAGGCATAATTTCAAAAAAATAAACAAATTCAATATAAACTTTGACTTGGTTAACGTTGTTAATGACGAGAGCTATTGAAACTAGCCTTAAACCTTTTGCACCCTATTGAAATTAGTACAGTCCATTTTGAGACTTTTTTTTATCGACCGAAAGTCGGATGATGGATTGTCTTCGGGGTTAATTTTTTTTTTCACTGTACTACTATTTTCCCGCCGGTTGCACCGACGGTTGAAAGCCCAAGGTTTGAGACGGGACCGGCTGAGAAACGGTTAAAGCGACGTCCAATTAGTCGCATGGTACGTTGGTGTCGTGTCGGGACGAAATATACGTGGCTAATGGTGCTAGATGGTTGCAGATATCAGAACGGACTTGAAGTGGCCCAGTCTTTCACCCCATTTCCTTCCCGTGACCCATTCCCATCAACCCCCTGAGTACCTCGGCACTCCAGGATCTTCCTACCGTGAGACCACCCCCTAGGTCACCCTTAGTCACCCTCGGCCATCTTTAGCCACCCTCCACAAGCGAACCCCCGAACCGAGTCGCCCTAGGACTCTTATCGTGAATTTCGATTGGCACCCTCAAGCCACCCCTGCAGACTCGATTCGGCCGTTTGTTTACCGAACTCGCGAAGCTTTTAAGTCTAAACTTACCCCCACGGAATGACAAGATCCAGATTTTATTTTTTATTCTCAGACTTTACGTATATGGATCGATTACTTTTCCTCGGCAACCCCCTTTAGCAACCCACCCTTATTCATTTCTCTAGTGTACTCGCAGCTTGAGAGCTACCACGATCCAAGTACCTTCTTCAAGTTTATGTACTTGGCTATATTAATATCTGTCGGTATTTTTTTTTATTGTTTACACCCTTAATGCCTCAACATGGTTTTATTTTTTTTTTAAGATAATTTCTCGCCCTATGAATCTTCAAGACGACTACCCGATGAGTCACCTGAAAACTAACCCTAATCTTCGTGATGATTCGTCGTTTATCGCTCCGTCGAGAGAGGAGATTGTCATGGGAACTAGGTCAGTTATCATCCTGTGTGACAGGACCTTCATCTTAATCGCCTTCAAAACGGTACTTCGTTCCTACACGCTAACTCCACGTCAAAAGCAATCCTACCAAACCCTAGGGAAACCTTCCGTTCTTTTAGTACAAGATTTTTTCGCAGAATCAGCAGGGAGCTTCTGAGCTTTCGATATATAAACGAAAATAGCCAAAATGGACGTATTCGTCGCGCTTTGCTTCACGTCCTGAGGACGAAGACAGATGCTGTGTTTTCTTCATCATAGCGTTCTCATGGACCTGTCAGTTTCTTAGCATTCGTCTCATCTACCAAAGACGTGAACGCAGGCAGGTGACGTCGAGGAATGATGGTAAAATCAATTGTACCAGAACACTGATATACGTATATACAGAAAAGAACAGTTAAAATAGGAGGAGACATGGCTATATTTTTTGAGGTTTTTTGGTAAGAAAAAAACATTTTCTTCAGTCTGAAGACATTTTTTTCCAAAATAAAAGCAGCAATTTCGATTTTCTAATTAAATTAGAAAGTCCTTCGAGGTTCGGATTAGAAAAATATTTTATATTAATTAATTTATATCAATTAAATTTTTATCGAAAAAAATTGAATAATATATAATCGAATTTTTAGATTTGGAATTAGAAAATTAATCCATTATATTTCAAGAGATGGTTTCTTTATCGTTGTATTATAAATAAATAATTTTGTATCCAGAAATCATCTCGCGGCAAAATCAAATCAAAGTCTATGGTATAAAGGCGCGTATTCACTTAGCGAACAAATCAAAGGCAAACGAAGAGTAGCGAACGAACTCGGCTGAATATTCGTTCGGAATTTTAATACAATTCAATTTATTGTCTGTTGTCGACAGTGACAATTATTTTTGAACGTTTGCTCGAACCTTAATTGAATTCTTCTTATCAAAGAAATTCGTTGTCAAAAGTTCGTTGGATTACCTTATCAAAGATAAACCAATCGGATGTCTTCCGATTTCGTTTACGTGTACACGCTATAATAAAATGAGTTCGTTTTCTTCTTTTTGGTCGCTCACTGAATACGCACCTTTAAACTCTAATATTTGTATACCATACGAAAAAGTCAATTTTGATAAAGTGCGCGCTGATAACGCACTGATACGTTGTAATTCATTTTTTATCAATTTTTACCATAAGAAACGAAACAAACCTATATGAACGTAAAGGAATGTGAACTCACCCATTGGCTCGTCCTCCAGATTCGCCTCCAGCTCCGCTGGGATTCTAACAAACAAAAAAACAAGTTTATTAAAAACAAGCTAGTAACAATGAACAAAAATTAAAAAAAAACAGCTCGTGTTCAAACAACGATGTACAGTCTTAAGAAAGTGTGCAGCCGCGAAAGCCCGATAGTATAAGTGTAAAATATTACGTTAAAAAAAAAATTAGCAATCAAGAGACTTTTCGGTATAAGAAAATTTGGAAACTTACCCAAAAAATTGTATTCAATTATACCTCAAATCCCGCTTTCAAAATTTAAAAAATTTTCTAACCGAGATATTACCCAGATTTCACGGCCGCACACGCACAATGTTTTGCCTCGATCGAATAGTATTTAGCATGAAACAGAAACGAGTGTCAGGGCGACGGCTTCGCTTTGGTCGACTTATTTCGTCCTGGGAAGAAATGCGTTAACGTCACTTTTCAAATTTGCGATTTATTGACATATCCTGATCGAAATGTCAATAGTTACATTGCTAGGTGGACATTCTATCTTATTTTTTTTTTTCAAACTTCTCAGACACTTGTTCTTTGCTATCATCAGTCCGATACAAATGACTCGTGATACAGTAATTTACACTCGTTAGACGTCATCTCGTCGCTGTATCCTTTACGTAAGATAAATACGTGTCGGCGTCAGACCCTGCATATGCCTTTTCTAGTTCGTTCTCGCAATAAAATTTGTTTACCGTGGCGCCACCTGGTGACCGAACGGCAAATTAGCCTTTCTGACTTCTCTGAACCATCATTTTTATCGCTGACAAGAATATGGACGTTCCACGTCTGCTTATCAATTGACGCTTTTCACTTGGTCCTTTCGTCACTGCAACATTTCTCTTCCGGTTTTTACGACGTCGCACGGGCGTCCTCCTACGTCAGGCGTCGGCTTCCCCTTGGCTTCTAGGCGATTTGGCTCGTCTGCCCTCTCTCGTGAAGTGGTCGCGAGAGTGTATAACAGCCCGTATAAATATAATATGTATAATACTCGTAATCTGATACGATAGAGTTATATAATAATATAATATAAACTTATAGATAGCGTAACAAGTGTTAGAGTTAGACCCACAGGTAGGTATCTCTTTTTTTTTGTTTCTCTGTTAAACAGTCTTGCGGAAGGATTATTTCTGCTCGAAGCTCAACGCTGGAGTGATGCTTTCAACGGTTCAATGTGTATTTGCCTTAACCACTGAGTGGGCGCTTTCGAAAACGTCTTTTTTGGTAAACGAAAAGTGAGAATTTTTTATTCCTTTTTTTCACTTTTTTTTATTCCTATTCATTTCCATTACATTGTTCCGTAAACAGGTACAAAAGCCACTTGATATATCGAACGACGAGAACATCGGATGCCCTGATTCTTGAACTGTTCCGGTGACGTTCTTTTAATTTTTTTTTTCAATTTTCTTAAAGGCGTACTTTCAAGTTTCGAATTGATCAGTCAGGCGTACATTGATTAGCCAAGATCACGAAGCATTTTGTATATGTCATGTACGTTTTTTGAACGGATTTTTGAATTTGAATTATCGGGTTATCTGTTTACTCAAAATTTTGAATTCTAGACAATCGATCAATTTTCATTTTGAATTTTGACATTTTCCCGATTTTTTTTTCTAATCGCGTACAACATCAACCAAGACGTTTTCGAAGGCAGGGAGGAGTAACTTAATATATCTATAGGTATATAGGTGGTACAGCATCGCTTTGCGACTACATTTCATAAGCGATACATGACAATGAAACATCATTTATCCAATTATCTATTAGGCCCTTAATAACGAACTAACGTTTACGTGAATACTAGCTTAATCGTTTTTTTTTATTTTTTCTCTACTAAACTCTATATCGAAAGCCTTAATAATCTTCGCTGTTCTACATCGATCGATGATTTCGTTAATGATATGACACTTAATGAGACAAGATGACGATAATGATATGGAAGAGTGATAAGAGATCCGCAGCGTCGAGACTTCGTATTCGTAGCAATTTTTCAAAAAAAAAATCTTCATCGTCATTAATTTAAAAAAAATTATCTGCGTTCATTAAAATAATTAAGACATTCGTCCCGAGTCAGATATGTTAATTTTACAAGGCTTATAAACATTTATCACAACCTGAATATAGGTACAATAGCGAAAAACGTCGATAACGAAGCAACAGTCTGTCGCAAAAATATGGCGCCTGACCCGCATAAAAAATTATAAATCACAAAGCGCCAATTATTTATTAACATTTCGAACACGCATTGTGGATATTAGTATGACGTTGCCATATGGAACGTGCATCGTTTCTACTGTAGTATACTCGATAAACAAATACTACATGCATATAGTACCAGGCATATATCTCCTGTGTACCATCTATATCCACACGTCAGTAAAAATCCTCCCTTTTATACCCTTGAATTAAAAACGCACAATTACTCAAATTTGAAAAAACAGCATTTTTTGCCACGAAGAAGAATTCTCGACGGTGGACCTATTCTATGATATAACATTTAACGTGCACTTAGTTTACCTATACTGCACGTTCAATATGGATGACCTATGAACCGAATGTTAGTCACATAAGTAAACACGCCTACCTGTCCTGTTGAGTCTACAGGCTACATATATGTATATATACTGATTGTAGGACTACATATATGTATATACTGATCGTAGACTCGAGCCGATAATAAGTTACGTCCTTGTTAAAATGTGTTTTACACTTGAGAACAATTTGACGAATTTTTTAATTAAAAAATTTTGTTATTTAATTCCATAATATATATGTAACTATAAATAAATATTTTTTTTGAGAAATTTTGAAAATTTCTTTTTTTTATAAGCTCGGACAAGCGCACGCGTTTACCATGACAATTTCGCAGGTCTTTTTAATTATCCCTGTTATGTTTATGGATTATACGAAAAAGTAGCCCATTTGCGTATCTACTATGTGTGTATACGTGGTGCGTGATATCGAATTGGGAATTGCGGATATTCTGACTGTTGGTTCATATTCCAACGTTCCCAATGTCTGCGGATGATATGTTGAGCCGTATATGTAATAATAACAGTGTGCGTGTTATTACGGTGTAGCGCCTGTAAATCCACGCAGCATCCAAACCCTAATCCTACCTTTCTCAAATAATCCCCCCTCGCGTCTCACGTGTCCTCCTCACCACCCTCGCAGTCACGAATCCACGTGAAATTTGAAAATCCCGCCTCATCTCGACCTGTTCCCGTTCCGGTTATTATATCACCATCACTTTGGAGCTTGGCACTGTATGAAAGAGAATAATTAATTTTGAATCCCTCGTAATTTTCAATCAGCATTTTTCATCATCTAAAATAAGTTCCAGGAATATTTTTTTTGAAAATTTTACTAAATCAGTTATTGACATTGACACTTTTTCAATTCAAATTCATTTTGAAAATTTCGAACCGTCTCGTTATTTTGTTCTAATTGAAATTAGCTATGAAGTATATCAGATTGTTATGTATATATATATTACTTTGATAAGGTAACGCTTTGATTGAAAGTAATATATATATACATATCAGATTGTTATATATATATATATATATATATATATATATATATTACTTTGATAATGGGTCACAAGGAACACCTTTGGGGGTTATTAGGGGGGTTCATACAAATTTCAATTAACTCATTTTAATTCAGGATGAAATATGCGTTTTCTACGATTTTCGAACTTTTTAATTAATAATTAAAATTTTTTATTAGTACTTTCCCTCGCTTCACTTTCTCTTCGGATAAAGGAACTCGATGTAATTTGAACTGGTAGAATTCTCAAATTTCTCAAGAATTCGCTCGATCGCGGATTTCGAGTGTTTCCCATCGTTAATAATAAGACGCGAAACATGTTTCCGATGTTTCATCGGATAAATCCAGAACGGATTCCTCCTCAAGAATAATTTTCAACGGACAAGTCTCCGAAGTGATTCCGAGTAATAGATATTGATTAAAAACAAAGTTTCCAAAGAAAATTATATCCAGACCCAATCAGTTACCCGGTATATACGTGACCAGTAACTTTTGAAATAACAGTACATAAGACCCTTCCACGTAACTAAAGACTCAAACTTTTCACATAGGAACGAAATGGAATTGAATTTTGGATTTAAATCCAAGGTAAATTCTGCGTCCGCCTTTACGACTCGATGCGGGAGCGTCTGTTGCTTTTATGAGTATCAGGCTTTATCCACCGTCCTATCCCTCCGTTTCACAACCCTCCCTCCACCCCCTCTTATCCTTACGTCACTCATTTCAAAACAAGCCCCAAAAAATCCAAAGCCGCGAAATGGTTAAAGTAGGCAGCCGTTCTTCGAAATTTGTTTCGATTAAAAATACGAAAATTTGCAAATTCCAAAAAGAAACATTAAAACCTACCTGAAAAGACGGACACGAGGGTGAAAAAGAGAACACGCGTTATATTTTCAATGACCCTCGAAAAATCTTCAAATTAATTTAAAAGTGCCGCGAGATACATAATCCTAGCCTCGAACAGGGACTCTGCTCATTCAATTATATATTATTCCTATAGATATTAATTGACACTGAATCTAACGCATAGGTACGTGTTGCACACACGAATATACGTGTGGGTGTGTCGTGTGTGTAAAATGGGGAAAAAGAAATTACGATGATTACGAAAAACTCCATAAGCGATGGTCTAACGAAAAAAAATTTCAAGACGTTACATATATATATATATATGTAGATTACAAATAGAAAAACAATGACTAGAGCAACGGTTAGTATTTGCCACAAAAAATTGTAGTAACAGCAACAAAATTTTTAAAAAAATTTACCATTGTTATTATAAATCAGCCCAATTTCATTTTATCAACCCCACCAGAGTCCTCATTGTCACTAGACATTTTTTTTTCAAATACCAACCGTTGCTCCAGCAATGGCAACTATACATTTTTTCTCCGTGGTACGAGAAACCGAAAATCCGTATTCCTAATTCCGGTACATTAGTTGCGTCTCTTTTTGCATAAGTGTGTAAGTTGTGATTATTATAAATCGAAAAGTGTATTCCTTACGTAGCTTTGTGTGCATAGATTGTTATTCATAGGTATATTAGGTGTGCGAGAAGTTGGTTCGTATAAAAGTGAGAAATAGTCATTGGTCTCGTGTTTTCTTTCTTCGGCCTTTTTTCCTATTCCCTCTATCTCGCTTTATCTCCTTCAAGTTCTTTTTCCTTGTTACCCTCATTGCCTAGCTCGTTATCGCGCTCTCTTTTGTTTCGCCTCTTCGTACGACTGGTTATACGTTCGTCTGCCTACTCGTATCGGCAATCTCACTGACCGTGTTTCCATTTAAGATGAATGGCGAAGCTAATTGATTTATGGGAGCTCACGGATTTCTCCTGTATATCGAGATCCGAATATTTTTGTTCGCAATCCATACGGTAATTGGGGTTAACTTCGCACTGGCGATGTTTCGACACAATCGATAAGGGGTCGTAAGTCAAATTTTGAAAAACAGAAAAATTACGTCGACTGCATATAAGCGGGTAATTATTATGCTGATTTTTGCCGGCATCTCTCGAAATTTTAGGGGTGGTTGCGCAATGTGCTAGACTGAAATTGTATGTGTTCGTAGTGAAAATTCGTGGCTTGGACCACTCGTTAATTAATACGGGGTTCGTTAAAATGCCAGAAAACGACGAAACGCGGTTCAATTGTTCTCTGAGGGTCGGAGGTCAAAGATCAGAGATAGTTAAGGGTATAGATATACGCGAATGCCGACGTATATCTGGTCCATTTATATGTAACCTCTTTCAATCCTTTGTAGAGGGTGAATTATAATTGCGAATGTGGGATAATAGTTATGACGTCACGTGCGATCAGAAAGACAAGTAGGGAGAGGGGGTTGGGGGAGAAATTAATTAGTAAATTATCAATTAAACCACCCTTAAGATTAACGAGTTTGTAGATTGTCATTAAAAGAATTTTCAGGATAATTTTTCATTTTTTCAACAATATCTTGTGTCTGGTTTTTTTTTATTTAAGAAAATTTAAATCTTAATATCTTCGTTGAACATTTTGAAATCGTGTCACCACTGACATTCGCGTGAGGAATGTGACTTTTTGGAACGTTCGATTGTATTCGATATGTCGCCGACACGACTTGGCGAATTTGGGTGAAAGACGTTGAAAAATGTAAAATGAAGGAAACGCAAAAATCGATGAACGATCTGGGGTGAAAAGTGAAAATTCTATGCTGGTTGCGGAATGGCGTTAGAGGAGGAAGGAAAATATGAAAATCTATATATCGAAATCCGTGAGTCTCCCTATTGACAGATCCTCCATTTTGTTGCTTCGCTATATATATATATAGCGAAAAAAGAGATTTTCATCTCGACAAGAACGTCGCTTCCGTTAAAGATCGTCTCGATTCACTTTTTCTCATCTTTATGGCCACCACTGGGTTAACCAAAAGATATTTGAATTTCCCGCGTTTCCACGGCTCGCCATCTAACGATTTATGCTCCTAGATTAATATTTCTAAACATCGATTAATCATTACGCACGACAAATAATCGGCCTCGTCTAATCGCGATTACACGGTATACTGAAAAGCTTGACGTTTTTTCTTTTTTTCACGACCTATATAAACCGTTTCAAAAGCACGGGCCAAAAGTAACAATTTAAAGCTCCTATATATTTCTGCTGCATAAATATGCATTTCAAACTGATCCGATGTGAATCTTGTGCGATATCGTGTACAGATACAAGATAGTAACCCTTAAGTACGCAAAAGTTCCTATTCTCGCGAATGATCGCATTACCACGGAAGTGTAGATTCCTACTATTTTTTATCTCGGAAAATATAAGACAAAAAAAATAATAAAAAGATTAGCCCGAGGGAAGAGCTGTATTCCGGTACCATGAAGGAATAAGGAGTGACGGTACCATTATTATTATTATTATCATTATCATTATTATCATTGATCGGCCCCATGTAATATGCATAAAAATATAAGAAAAATTAAAAAAAAAAACAAAAAATTAGTATTGTCCACGTAATACTGAGTGGCGAAGTTTAAGTCATAGAAAAAGGCCGAACACGAACGTAATTATGATTAAAGACCTCTCTCTTTAACGTAGACGTCTTAAAATCTTACTGGCTTAATGGTTGCACCATTGCGTCGCGACGCTCTTTATTTGTACCTGATGGTTATGATCACATAATATGCATCTAGATACACCAGACGTATCGATATCTTTGTAATTTTTCTCCATAAGGAAATCCTGACCTTTGGGTACGAAGGGTTCGAGCAATCAGTTAAAGTTCAAAGGTCAGCGACACGATTATTAGTTAGGGGATGGGTTGATTTCGCAAGTAATTCGATGTGCACAAGTAACGATTCCTGTACGACTCCGACGTTTTATGCGAGAGTCACGTGTTCGTCCTGACGTCCTGCAGGACGATTAGGAACCCTTGCTAGGAATTCCAATCTGAACGAATCGCTAGGATCTAAATCTCTAAAGGTAAATGAGTCCACATCCTGGCTCTTGACCCGATATTTCAGGAATAAGTAATCAGATGGGTCTAAACTGTATGGGAAAAGCCTTAGGGCCGGTGTTCATTGCGCGGCGAGCTTACTTAATTCCAAGCGGTATTTGCGGCTAGGCCCGCCGTCACTGTCGGCTTTAATTAATTCCGGCATTAGGTGAAAGGGCTCTTTCCACGAAAAAGCCTGGCGTCTTGGCGAGCGACCGTGCAGGCATCGGTCGCCATTTCTAAACTACCTTAAAGCATATACGTGTGGCATAAAGCACCGTCTACCGGCTCTACGTTACCTATTTATATCACTTAGAACGTATCTCGGTATCTGCTCAGTGTGTGTGCTGTATGGATCGACTGTTTTCGCATTAGTCCGACGTCGATTAGAGGCTCTTAGAAATATTGCTTAGCCAAGCGTTTCTGGTTTTTACTTAAATTGACTAGTATCATTCTTAACCCCATTATGCGTATACGTTATTTATAGTTGGGTTGTAGGCCATCCGATGATTGCGCAACGGCCTACGACGGTGACCCCTTATTGACTCTGTGGATCCATATTATGTAACACCTTGATTCCTGGTAGACAGTACGTTCGAGCGAAGCTGGGCCTCGTTTTCATCTTCTGCGTGGACCTTGGTCAGGTTGCGTTTGGGGTTCTTCTCACATTGGCAGGGCTCGGTTTAGTCAGGTAGGTGACGTAGGCCGGGATCGCGAAGGTCCCATGTGAGGTCGCAGCAGGGTTCAAGGGCGATAAGGACGACGAGGAGTGTAGTGCTGGGTAATGAAAGGAATAGATAAGAAAGGTTAGGGACGAGGTACGATGAAAGGGCGCAAGGTTGTAAGATGGGTTAGGTACGGTATCAGTTAAATATTGGCCCAACCAAACCTCGAACAGACTCTACCAAGGTTTTCCCGTCCTCACTTGATCATGATACTCACTGCCGTGGGTCCCTGAGTGATCGTGGCGTCCTTGGCCTCTTCGACCTCCTTCAGCTTCTCTTCGGCCTTGCGTTCCTTCAAAGCTTTCAGAAGCTTCCATTTCGATCCTGGTGGTCCCGGGCTGACCTGGCCCTCCTTCAGGGTAGCGTCCGAGCTACCGCACGAGGACGAGTCTATCTTGATCTTCGGTAGGCTCAGCGTCGCCGTGGTCCCGGTCTCAGCACTTTCGGCCCCTTCGCGTTCTCCTTCAATCACAGTGCTTTCAGAGTCCCAGCCACCTGGGATGCTCACTGAGACTTCGCTAGCTGCTACACTTACGCTACCTTCGCGAGAAAGTGAATCCGAGCCAGGAGGCATGCGATCTTGCCTCAAGGTCGAACCGCTTGAGCTTCTTCGTGAACGCTCTTCGTTGGCCAGCTCTTCTTCCTCCTCCTCGCCTTCGTCTTCGTCCATCGACTGTCTTGGACTGTCGGGACCCGAAGTCTCACCCGAGGAACCTTCCTCCATAGGGGCCGGAAGTCTCTCCTCCTTTCTTGCTTCTTCCTCGTGGGCCCAGGTGTGATAGTCGGTCACTCTTGCAAAAACTGTCTCCACGCTCTCGGCTGTCTTCCGTTTTGGTATTGGTTTCTCATCGCGGAATACTTCACGGCTTCCTCTGGTGTCCTTGACCGTGCCGTTGATCCTGGTTCCCTTATTGATCTCCTTCTCGACGACCTCGTCCCTTGGCTTGGCCTTGAGCCGAAGTTCCCGTAAGACAAAGGACATGCGTTCCTTGACGTCCTCGTCCGGTTCGTAAGGTTCAGTCTCTTCAGGTTCCTCGACCAGGACGACACCCATCTCAATTTCCATTTGGGACTGCCTTTCCAGCTCTTCCAATTTCCTGAGCTCGTAACA
The DNA here is from genome assembly GCA_036026315.1 of Trachelus stipa. Taxonomy (NCBI): domain Eukaryota; kingdom Metazoa; phylum Arthropoda; class Insecta; order Hymenoptera; family Cephidae; genus Trachelus; species Trachelus stipa. The sequence goes on from JAYRCB010000815.1 coordinate 116,954, forward strand.
GTACCACTCGTCCTCGGAATCTATGGAGTCTTCCGTACTTTGTCTTCTGGAAGAAACTCTCGAGGTACTTCTGTATGAATGAGTACTGCGATTGTCCTCGTCCGGGTCTCCCCGACCGCCCCAAGGAATCTCCAGGGACTGCTGGTGTCTTGGTAGGAACCTGCTACCTGGACCATGACTTCGGAGACTCGAGGCTGATGGGCTTCCTTCCGATGGTGGAGCCTCCTCCGAGATGCTAGTCACTAGTTCCGGTAACTTGGCGCTACCAGATTTCTCACTTTTCTCCGAGACAGCGTCTTCCGGATATTCGTAGGCGGCTTCCTGCGAAGGTGCGCCACTTATCCCACCGTCGTCGGACTTCCGGTCGACGGTCGAGTCCTCGTTAGCTGCTTGTTCGTCCGTCACAGTGGACGATTGACGTTGACGATATTTTCCCAAAGCTCGGGAAACGGCAAACTCCATACTGGCACCGCCCATCAACGTCACCGGCGGAAGTTTCGGAGCCTTCTCGTTGGGAGCCTCGTCGGAACTTCCGGCCGATCTCTTGATGTCGCCGACGGTGGCAAAGATTGACGAGCCACCGGATCCCGAGCCAGTACTTTTTCCGGAAGCTTCTTCTTCGGTCGCAGGAACAAAGTCTGAGAATTCTTGCTCGCTTCCGTCAAGCTTTCGTTCCTTAGTAACGTCCTGGGCGACTTGCTGCTGTAGCTGTTCTTGATGCTGCTGTATTTGTTGTTGCAGTGTTTGCTGTTGCTGTTGAAGACTCTGTTGTTGCTTCTGCAGGAACTCTTTGTATTCTTGTTGTTGTTGTTGCTGCACGAAATTTTTCTGTTGCTGAATGAGTTCGATTTGTTGCTGTTGTTGTTGCTGCTGCTGTATATGCTGTTGCTGCTGTAGCTGCTGCTGATGCAGTTGCTGCTGTTGAGCCTGTTGATTTTGTTGTTGTTGCTGCTGCTGCTGCTGTTGCTGCAATATCGGACCCGCTTGCTGACCCTTTCGCCTGGTACTAGTTTTGACTTTGGCAAAGAACGGAGGCTCTTGATTGGCATCGGACATAACGCTATCCTCGTCTTCGGAGAGTCCGCTCTGTCTCCCACTGCTCCATTCAGTCTCTGATTGCTCAGGGTCAGAGAGCGACTGGGACTGGTGGCTTCTGCGTTTGGCTTTCTGCAAAATTCCAGAAACGGTCGAAACCAAAGTATGCTTCTTCTTCTTACGAGGGGCTTGTCCTCGTCCTCGACCTCGTGGCTCTTGCGACCTCTGTTGTTCCTGCGAGGTGTCCAGGTCTTCCCTTCGGACTCCGCCTGGCAACGATTGACTTCGATGCCGTTTACTCAGATGAAGATCAGGAAGCCAGCTGCTCATGGAATTCATAGCATTTTTCAAGGAAGCGCCTCGCCTGACCTTCTTAGTCATTTTGTTTTCTTCGTGGTCCTTTATATCAGCAGCGATGCTGATGTACCCTGACTGGGACACGATAACACCGGAAGTGTCGTAATACTCTCCCTGCTGATGTTGCGTCTGGTCACTTTGAACTTTACCGCCTTCCTGATCCTGAATGTACTGATGTTCGCGCTGCCACTGTCTCTGATAACCATCAGCCAATTGCGCACTCTCCGAATGAGTAAGTCTCTGACTGTAGGGCTGATAGGGCTGCTGATAGCCTTGGGGATACTGATTGGCATAATTATGGTACTGTTGAGGCTGATAAGACGGCGGCTGTGGATATCTTCTGTCCGTGTAAGGACTCTGGGCGTAACTTCCGTCAGACGTCAAGGATCTTATACTCGAGGACGTCGAGTCGTGTGGTATCTGACCTTCCATCGAGTTCAACCAGGAACTCTCATTGGTTTCCGTTCGCGGTAGATTAGCACTCGTGGGATAATAAGAGAGAGCATCGGTAATGTTACCGGTAGGGAACATCGTGCGATACATCGCCGTTTTGTAACCTTCGTGATTCGACATTCCTTCCCCGTAGGTCCTGGATGATCCTTTCTTCCCATGCGGGTCTGGATACTGTAGGCCATAATTATCCTGATAGCCCGAATACGGCTCCATGGTCTCAGGCATGTATCCCGTGCAGCTGCCACGCCATCCATAAGAGCCTGTTACGCTGGTGTAGATACACGTCACGGCTTGCTGCCGATTGCTACCAGCAACAGAGTATATAGCTGGTTGCTCAGGGCGATAGGAGAAGTCGACGGTTCCAGGGGGTACGCTATCGTAGGTGTGGGACAGTCCTTGCTGAAGGCTCTGCTGCCGTCCTCTTTTCTTCGGACTGGAACAGGACGACACACTGGGTGCTGGGGGTGGAACGAAGCCGAACTCGTCCTTGTTAGGTGGTGACTTCACGAGCGCCGCACCGGGTAGATGATTCCCACTGGCGGCGAAAGAATGCGTCGTCGCCATAGCTGAGGTCGCGAAAGCATCCCTGCCTTCTGGAGTGTCGTAGAGTGGTTCCTGAGTAAGGGCTGTCGCAGTCTCTGGTAAGGGCGGTATCGGACTGGCCGACATCAGTGCCTGGGTTGCGGGTGCTAGAGCAGTGCGGGTATGATCCACCGAGTAGGAAGTGAGCAATTTGTTGATCGAACTTTTCGGCGAGCCTGGAGACTTGTCTAGGCTACTCCAGCCGCTCATTGAGGACAGACCTGAGTCAGACTTGGCGGCGACGATAGCGGCGCCTTTGCTCGTGTGCTTCGGTGAAATTCGTGGGGATGATTTTGGCGAGTGCGGGGTCCTCGGACTTAGTCTACCCTGCTCCAGGAGCTTCTCGGCGTTCCTGAGGAATCCAGGACTCTGCGAGCGTTTGCTTTCAGGTAGTTCACGCTGATCGGCGCTCGGCATCAGGAAACTATCACCCGTGTCCTGGGGAGCTGGTGGCGGTGGCGAACTCGGTGATGGACTTGGCGGGGTCCTGCTCTCAGCGAAATCCAAATTTAACCTAGCTCCGCTACCCAGGTATCCATCCTGTCGTGTCCTGAGGCTCTGAACACTGTGCACACTCTGGACGCTACCAGCTGACAAGGTCGGCGATGAAATCTTCTCCGTAGTCGCATTGTAAATAGTTGGCGAAGCGCAGGTAACCGCAGCAAAACTTTCGGCCATGAGGTCGGTCAATTCCTTGTTCTCTGCGTAGCCCTTGGCAAAGTTACCCACGTCGATCGGAAGCTGTATAACCTGCTCGGGACTCTTTTCCAACAGAGCCGAAGTGTATCCCAGCCGTGGCGGGGTATAGGTCGTCGCAGAATGAGAATCCAGACCCGGTCTGGTTCCTAAGGTTAATCTAGGAGAAATCGATCTTGTGGTATAGTCACCATCCGTCGCCAATCCACTATCAGTACTCACTCTTGAAACGGACCTACCCGTCGAACTAGGACTCTTTGAATAGGTCCAACTGTCCACGTCGGTCTCCGCATAGATCTTTCTCAGCTGCTCATCGATGCTGGTCGCCTCTTCGGCCAACTTCGCTTCAGCCTCGGATGCATACTGTCTCTTTGGCGACTCCATTAGACGCGATTGCAGCTCTATCAGATTCTGCGAGTCCTGTTGGAGCTGCGAGGTCAGCCTATCCAGTTCGTGAAGCTTCTCCAGGGCCACTTGATCGATAGAACTCAATCTGGACAACTGAGCCAGGTCCTGCTCGCTGATGCAAGGAGTATTCCCACGGTAGCTCTTATAATCCGCAGCACTGAACACTTCACCCTGATCTTCATCCTCATCGTCCTCCTCCCGTTTCTCCTCATCAGCCTCAAGCTTACCGCCCTCCTCATTCTCATCAAGCTTCTCCTTTGAGGATGCTTTCTCGAAGCTCGAATCTTCTTTCTTCCCATTAGCGTCCTCAGTCTCCTCGGCCTCTTCCCATATCATACCCAACTGCGAAGTCGGCCTAGACGTCTCCCCGCAGATCAGATCCTCCCTGTAGGCGTTATTCAAACTCCTGTAAAAAGCTTCATCCGGTGTGTTAGCCTCTTCCTCAAGAGTCTCAAGGGTGCTCTCCCTCTCGACATTCCGAACGTTTCTGTGCATATCCATCACGGCTGCAGTTGCCGTTGAGCTGTCCTGAGTGAGTCCGTGCATCCTGGCCAATTCCTGCTGAGCTAGTTTCTCCCTGAGAACACTAGTTTCCTCGACGCCTATTGCGGCTCCGAGACTCTCAGCTATAGCGTCCAGTTCGCCGACCGAGGTCTGCTGACCGATCAAAGCTTCCCTAACGTTACCAGCAGCATCCCCTGGACCACCGGTAGGACCACCACCGCCGCCACCACCACCGGCGTAAAACTCAATCAACTGACTTATTACCGTTTGCTGCTCGTAGAGCAAACCTTCCAATTTCTCAAGTCTCTCCCACATCTTAATGTATTCCTGACTGAGCAAATCCAATGCGCGCCAAGCATACTTCAGCTCCGTCTCCAGGATGTTTAGCCGCGTTCCAAGCCGTTCCATGTAATCACTGATAATGTAATCGATGTTGCCATCCCCGCTGACCCCGTAGCCGGGCAGGGCCGGCGAGTGCGAGCCGGGGCTCCCGCCACCCACTTTCCCCGACTCCATCACCAGGACCCTTCTCTGGACTATCTGCTACACAGTCAACGCCATCCTGCTCCTCGTCTCCCTTGCCTCCCTCCTTTCATCCATAGTCCTTCGTCCTCTTCTGGACCACAGCTTCTCTTTTTGTCCTTGTCTTTTCACTTAATTCACGATCACATTTTTCACACCTTCTCACTCACTTTCACTATCTACTGTCTTCACCGGGATACCTCACCGTTCGCTCCTTCACAAGGATCTCGAACCACCCGGTCTCATCTTCATCCAGATCATCCACCCAATTTATCTCCACCAGAATGATCTGCAAAATTACGAATACACATGCCTCGTAGAATATGTATCCCGATACCTTACGATCATTCCTTTTGACACGAGTTTCCACTGATTGACGTAGATAATATGTCAAAACGGATTTTCATATTTTGGGAGATCAATTAATTACGTCACAGAAAAGCTTTGGTACTCTTTTTTTTTAATACTGGGGAGTGACGATCGTATATTAATTGGGACATTTTCTCTTCTCCCCCTCTTTCTCTCGAGGAGAGAGAAAGAGTGAGAGAGAAGGATATGGAAAATGTCATATATTTTTGAAAAACGTAACCAAAGCAAGATGATCAAAGGAAGAGTCTGAGAGTTATGAGAGATCATTATTTTCTCAATTATCTTCATCAGATCTATTTGAAAGTAAATAGATGTTTGGCTATGCTACTTAAGGAGTACTCGGCTCCAAATTTGATTATCCAAGCTGGATTATTACTGGTATTGATCAAGAGTGTCGAGATCTTTATTGATTTCAATAAATTAATGTCTAATTTTATTGATCTCGATCAGCTTCTCATGATACTAAGTTCAAGATTTTTGGATCTTTAGTCGATCCAAAACGTAACAATGAGAAAGACGAAGAAAAAAATCGAAAATTCTAAAACTAAGATGAAACCAGGTGTATTTCTGATTATGTAATTTCCTCCATTTCTACAATTAGACATTCCCACATACCGAATACCTACATGTCTATATTCCAAAATACTTTACAAAAAAGAGCGAAAAAAATCGTGCAAATTATTTACACACAATTTTTTTCCAAAATAACGCTTAAAATATTCGCATAGGGAGACGAAAATTTTTGTTTTCATTGCATACAACCGTCGTGGAGTAGCCCTATGCGAATGTGGTAATACTTGTTATTAGTAAATTTTTTTCTAATCTATTTTTTTATTTAAAAATATGAAACCCTCGAAAAACCGTCTGCAAAATTATTTTCCATTCCACCCCCCTTCAACCCTTATCCTCGCACCACTCACTCTTTACGATTTATTCATTCGTTCCAGTACCAAAGCAAAGCTGCGCAGCTCTTCAGAAAAATGTGGATATTTTTTTTCGCTCCACCAAGCTATCTACATCGTTTACGTTATGGCAGCTTCTTATCTGCACCCTTCCACTTAATCAAACGACGACAGAACCCAAGGAGAAGGAACGTTGCTTTTACGGAGGGTATAACCCACTTTGAAAATGGCCATCAGCCGCGATACCTGCGTCTGTCTGTAATGATAGTCGCACGAGATGAGTATTTCTGGGAAATATCAGTCAATGACGCAACGAGCTGTTATCCCCTTGCCAACAGCGTTATCGACAACCCTTTTTGGGATGAGGGAGGTGATCAAACATTTTTTTAAAAATAATCCTCGAATTCATATAGGCGATCGACGAGTGACACTGTAATTCCCTATTATAGGGGGTGTTGATTTTACACCGAAGAAAAAGAAAAATTCGCTCGTTACAGATATTTAATTTTGTGGCCGATTGCGAATCAGCCTGAAAATATTTATCCAGCACTGATAATGAACATCTGCATGGAAGTGCAATCTGTGCGTGTGCATAATTGCATAATTGCATGGATCAATTTCGACAGGGGATGGCATCGTGAATTTAACGCATGCGCGGTAATCGAATCTGTGATATGGGATATCGATATTTCGTACATCCGCACGAAAATTCTATAGCAGCGTACGAAATACGACTGTTACCTATGCTTGGTATTAACTGAAATATCCTTGCAGCATCTTCATTCTGATAATTGATTCAGAACGTTTATCAATAATCCGAGATTATATCTCGATAAGTAATTGTTGTTCGCACACGTATCATTCGTGTAACGCGAATCGAGTGGTTTTTGGTATATTTTCATATGTTTTATTTGAATAGTGAAAACAAGTGTAAAAATAAATATTTTATACAATTTTGGGTGATTTATTTTTGAATTATTTTCACCTTTTTTTTAAGGCACAACTAAGTCTTTTACTGTGGTGAAATATTTCTTCCCCAAGTCCAGGGTCTGTATGGAAAATCCCAATGGGTCAATAGAGGCCTGACAAGGTCGGCGCCAGGCGCTTATATAAGGAATTTTTTTTAAGGGCAGCCAAGTCCAATTTTGTCTGAATTTTTTTCACTTTCATCCTCCATTTTTTTAAAGACCAAAATCATGCGTTTCAAATTTCCACGGATCGAGGAACGATTTGTCGGAGCTGCTTGGTCGATCGACACACAGAGAAAAGTGCAAAAGGGTTAAGGGGAACAGCACATGTTAATCCAGAGAATTATCCACGCTATTTACCTTGAAAGTGCTTAATAAAGTTAGTCTTGAAAATAATTATTTTAAGGGCAATTCTAATTCGATTCGATTACCGTGAAGCCCGCGAGGTGTCAGGTCGACCTTGATTTCAGCTTAGGGAGTTATTTTCGAAGTTTTTTTACAAAATAAAAAAACAAACTAAGGGATGAAAAGACAAACGACGTGAGATATAGGTAGTAAACAAGTCTAGGGATGACCTGAAAGTTCACTCCACTTAGATTTAAAAAAAAAAATATTACCCACCACGTAATCGGCCGAGTAGAATTGCATTGTTTGGAAAGTTTGAAGTTTATGAACGAAATTCAAGAGGGCGTCTTTCGCGCGTCTTAAATTAAAATTTTCAATTTCATGCCCTCCGAAAGTTTTGACAAATTTTACCCGCTCAGTTGTATCCGCTGAGAAGTGAGAGAAACGAGAGAGATCGCGACTCGTAGACATTTCATTATTGCGCAAGTGAAGATGAAAATAAAAAAAAAGAAAGAAATTAACGAAAAAACAAGTTTGCTACGCGGATCAAATTGCTGGAAGGGAAAAATCGGGAAAACAGTCAGCCGGATAATTGGCCATCGTAAAAACAATACTAGTAGTCCAGTGGTCGATTAATCGAACATGCTTCGATACGACGTTGACCTGGTTTCTCATTGACGCCAATATATTTCCAAGCGTCCAGCAAATTTCAGCAAGCGACTCTTTCACAGGATCTTCTGTCACTGATGAAAATTTCAAAAAGTTTTAAGGGTACGTACGATTCTAGTCGCCTCGGGGGATGAAACTTTTTTTTTATTACAGTATATATTTTACAAAGAACGACCAGACGAGAATTCCAAACTGTTGGATACTGTATTTCCGCAAAAAAAGAAAACATCCCTTAGTACACAACAACCTTGTACGAGGATCCGAGTAAACAGTAAGTGGAAAAACAGAATTTTTGTATATATTTTCGAAATATAAACATGGATATTGGAAATGACAGCCGAATAGAGAAAATAAATGACGACAGTAGGAAGAATCAGAATTAAGGGAGACGTTAAGTGATCGATATAAGGGTATTACATAAATAATTAATTCAGCCAGGATAACATATCAGAATTGATAAATATTGGTTTACCCTTCTTCAGAACAGTTATTGGAATCGACAAAATCACCCTCTGCCAGATCCAAGACAGTTAGGGTAGATTGGCCAAGAGCGGTTTTTTTCGCTCAACTATATATTTTTGTATTTATTTGATTTTAAGAGACACGTGCTACGTCATCGGTCACGATAAGTAACTCCAATGGGTAAGGGATGTGCTTGCAGCCCCTATGTAGATTTTGTAAATTTTTACAGGAACATTGAAATTTCTTATAGGATTCCATATACGGTTAGGGGTTGATAAGTATTTGAGGATTCATCTCACGTAGTGCGTTATCTTTTCGCTTTTGGAAAATAAATTTTTTGTATTTTAAAAAAAAATATATAACACAAGGGTACGTGTATTTAGATACGCGGGTATCTGAGGTTCGTGTGGCAACGTCAAAAGCTACCCTTAGTAACTGAACGAAGTTGCACCACGACTCGCGGATGATAAAAGGGATGAAGAGTGGATAGATGAATGGATAGTATAGGATGTAAGGAGGGGTTGGAGAGGGTGGTGGGGGGTGAGAGGGGGGATGAGAATAATGTACGAAGGAGAAAGATGAAAGTTGAGGGATGCTGTGTAAATAAGAGAGAGAGCTATAGCTATGAAAGAGAACCTGAGGGCAAAGGGGGTGGTTAAGCCCAGCAGGGGTTGAACACAATGCACGAACGTAGGTTGGTAGGTCGGTAGGCTGGCTGGTTTGTAGGTTGGTATCTCAGCAAGCAATAAGCCAGTTGTTGGAATATTGTCGCAGCTGCTTTCTTGCGAGTTGATGTCATTTATATTTTTATAGGAAAGATAAAGTCAAGCGACAGGTAGGTGATTTTGGCGTTAGTGAAGAAATTGGGAGAAAAATAAAAAGGAAAATTTTGAAATTTAAATTTGATAGGGTGAAATCTTTGCAGGTAGTAAATTAGTTATTGGTATGGTGTCGTACCTGGTTTTTTTGCGTTGAAGTAATTTTTTTTAATAATTCTTCAATAGTTATATCGACTGGCAAGATAGCAGGTGCGACTACAGGTCACAGCTATAGACAGACAATTTTGGTTTGAATGAAGAAATTTAAAAAATAAGTAAATAAAATTCTCAAAATCTACTTTGAACTGTATTCGTGATCTTTATTCTGAAAATTTATTTTAAAGTTATCTCATTGTTTTATCACGACGTTTATCACGTTTTCCGTGACACGAAAAAAATAAAGATACGTCACTCCGATAAACGTTTGAGTGATTTCCAGTTGAGAAAGTTTTCAAAAATTTGAAATTATGACGTCGTGACTACGTTGACACAAAGACTTGATTTTTCAAAAAGGTTCGCCAGCATTTCGCATAAAACTTTTGTATCTTCCAGACTTTCCATAGGAGTTGTTACGACTTACGGACCAAACGAAGAGAAAGATCGATTGAAAGCTGAAGAACAAAGAAAAATAAAATACAGAGACAGAAAAATATAGTTTAAAAGGAAAAATGGATTGAAATCAAGAGAAATAAAAAAAAATATATTACATTCAAATTCTAGCCAACGATAATATTTACTTTGCCAACCCACTTTCCGCCTTTATAAATTCACATCTCAAAGGAAAGTGTCTGAAAAGACCATTGTTACATAACGATATCATCGTACCGCCTTAATATCGTCTCAATCGGGACGTTCAAAAGACATCGAAAGGACAAATACTTTTTGACAATTAAACGTAATAAGAGAAAATATGAAAAACAACAAACGTCCGTCCAAAAAAGATTACTACGGATCGACGAGTTTAATTATCCAAAAAAAAATTCCACGTACTAATGACAGACACGAGTAGAAATAAAAATACCTATTAAACCGTACTAACGTAACTTTTCGAAAAAAAAAATCTTCATTATTCCACACACGTTACACGACCCCAGTAACTTTCTCCAGTCGTCCAGAAAAGTACAGTGATCTTTTTTAAAGATCATCCCCTTTTGCCCAGCAGAAGTCCCATTCACGTCCCAGTCGACATTTCAGTCTCGTTAGAGGCTGCGCTGGTACACTCTCATTAGGAAGCAATTACCAAGCAAAAAAGAGAAAATAAAGATAAAGAAAAATAAAATTTTTTCTTGACTATACGAATGAAGTCACTTTTTTCTTTTTTGTGGCATTTCGACGTCATTCGAATGTTTGTTCCTACCCTTGACCGTCCCTCCCCCTTTTTCAACCCTCCCGCGTATCCTTACACAATAGAAAGACAGATCGATAATTCTTGGTAGTTGAAATAATGGTTATTAACACTGAAACCTTGAGAGAGACAGAGAACGCTATATCATTTAATTCGGAGCCAAGCAGACGCGTCGTTTAATGATTTGCCTGATTAAGGGATTAGGTTTCATTCACACGCGAAATATTGTACGAAAGGTATACAGGGTGGGCTGGTTGAAATGATGAAAGTGCGACGTTTACCTAAAGGAATTGTAGAGTCGGAGACTTTATCCAATCTTTTTATGCGTATATACATATAATATATGGATATATGCATAGTCGCGTACATAAAGTTCCTAGCAAGGTATACGCCGAGGATAGAACGCGCGCGCTATCTTTTATTCCCTACTGAATCGTTTTCTGAAAATATTGTACCACTGGAAATCGCTATGTCTCACAGATATTCTTTCTGTTTGCACTGTACTAGCGGACTGTCGTGCTGCTTTCTGAGAGTGTGGAACGCATATGGAAACGACTCAAGATATCGTCACGTAGCTGTGTGAGTCTTTTGGTTACAGGATTTGTAAATCATATGCAGTGTTTTACCGTGGAATAACGATGGTGAGAAATACGTGAAAACGGATATTTATTAAACATTGAAAATCTTTTTTAAATCATTATTGAACAGTAAACCCGAACCGTATATTTAGAATTTCGCATATAGCAATTGGATATTAAAAAATAAAAATTTTGTAAAAAAAAAATATTTGAAAAATCAATTAATATAATGCAACGAAAAATAAAAAATTAATAGAGTACATAAGTAATGGCTGAAAGTCCGAATAAAATTTTTGAGAAATTTCTAAATATTTTGTAACGAATTGACAAAGAAAAATATAAAAACAACTTTGATACATAATTTCTTGGTTTCACCGAAAGCATAAAAAATAATGTTGCGCCTCGAGTACCGTCGCTACAAAAAACCCTTCTACCTATTAATTATTACTTCTCCGTGAAATCATTGGAGAATTCGCACGAGATCCAACGCCATATACATTACCCGTGGGATTTGTCAATAATTCAAAGTAGTTTTCGAATCATCATAGCTCATCGCTCTTTAAATTGTGAAACGGGGCCACTTAACTTTCCACCATCTCGATCGATATGTGGCTGCCACTAAGTTAATATTTATCCAAGTCATCGTAAATGGATAGACTAAAATTACGACTATCCAGGAACAAGGAGAGGAAGTATTTTTCAAGATCAACGATAAGCCGCGATAAAGCCAGTGATATTTTAGTTAGAGTTTAAGAGGCCATCTCCATACGCCTTTAACCATAAAAGAGTCACCTGAATTAGAAACCCAACCAGACCTACCAAATCTCTACGACACCCTAAAAATTTTCTCTCCCAGATTGTTCATCCCTTATGACGTCATATCCTGTACAAGAGCGAGTAAGTGCTTATGCTAAGCAACGGCAATGCGGAGATTCAAATGGTGTCGCAATCCTGATACGTCGAACGAGGTCCACGTGTCGGTTAGAAATTGTCTACATCCGGGAGTCACTTCCGGTTTCGCAGAATCTTGCTTCTCTTTAGTTTGTGCTTCGAGCAAGACCTGAGCTCTTTAAACTTTTGGACACGTGTTTCTACTTTCGTTGGTTAGACCCAGACCCAAGGTCTACAGTCAAGTGCGTCAGAGAGTCCTACTGGCGACCACGTACGAAAGTTAATAGGACTTTGGTTTCCCATTAGTAAAAGTATCTGACCATATATCGAGTATGTGTTTTTTCTGTTGTGTATATATATATATTTTTTTTTTTCTTGGAAGTCTACACGCCGTCAAACATAGAACGTTAGGTCCCGGGTTCGGGACCCGGCTTTTACTCGCTGGGATCAATATTCGGCAACCCTCCAAAACTGTGACCACCTCTTCCTTCCCCTCCCTTACCATTACTCTCTGTCTCTCTCTTACTCCCTCGAGCATGTATCTCTCACTCGCTCCCACTCGTTCCCCGTTTCCCCAATTTTCTCTCTCTGTTTCTTCCCACGTCCTTGTCTGCTTTTCCTTCACTGGACTCTCTCTTTCTCTCTCTTCCGGTTCTCGACTCTCGTCCACGCGTCCCTTCTCCCTTTAATTCCCCAATTCCTACCAGAATAGACTTCATTCTTCATTCGTGCATAGCAAAAGGGCACAAACGCTTGGTAAGTCAGTACAGAATTTCATTCATCCCTTAGTCCACGACCTGTAACACTTTGTACAGGGGGATGATACTATCTTTTACGTGCCAGTTATTATTATCATTCCGACAGAATATCCTTTTATTTCCACTTCCGTTACTCGAAAAAAAAATATATATATTTCCCATTAAGCTTAGTTGGAAAGTAAGCTTTACCCCATGATCCCGAGCGAGAGTGCGTTCGTTCGTTTCGTATAGTCGGGATTGAGTTTTACCTCGAAATTGAAAAAATTGCTGAATTCTCGGATACAACCCCTGGGGATCGATTGACACCGTTGGTGTTCAATGAATTTGTCACGTTTAATTTCCTCGTTGACACCCGGTATGCGAATTCCAGACTATCACTCCGAATGACCTCTGACCCCCTATTTTATTAACCACTCTACATTTATCTCTCATTATTTATTATCGTCACGAGATGTCGCTGCGATTCGCTTAACACGGACACTGTACTTCCGGCAATGAGTAACGTATTTTAAAATTAAAACCAGCCAGTGTTAACCCTTTTTTATTTAAAATTCTCTCGTCATCGCTTCATCTAATTACCCTACCACCCTCTCATTTTTCAAGGAAACCCCTTGACGCTTAATTCCCGAGGCCCTCCCTCCCCCCCGAGCACGGGTGGCCTTTATTTTTAATTTTCCGAATTTTCAGAGATTACTCGATAACGGGCTCGTAAGGATGCAAATGAGGCAGGATCAGCGGATTGATGGGTAGCGCTTTAGGGGTCTTGAGAAGTTTAAGGTTTGAGGTCGGTGTATCCCCCTACGGGAAGAGAATCAGGGATTTCATTGTCAGGATCGGAAACACGGGAGGGGGACCAGATGTATGTAACAATGCACCTGCCCCTATTTTCATGAATATATATTCCAGTCTCATTAAACTGCTCGTAGGAGCGTTTGCGTGTATGCCTGCTGGAAGCGGTAGGGGTTGAAATAGTTTAAGGGTAGGTTATATCGATCGCGTGAGAAAAATCGGAAAAATCATTTCCATATGCTATCGTGTCTAACCGCTGTGCGATTCCTCGACGTAATCGCTTCGCGTGGATATCCGTCGTAACACGAGTCACCTTACGGACGCCTCGTAAAACCGACGTCTTAATAGCGACGACGTCAATACGTCAGGGTGGATGATAATACTTTAACCGGGCATTTCGAATGGCGGTAAAAAAAATTTTGTGGGCAACTAAGGAGAAATTTTTTTGAAAATCATTGAAAAAAAAATATGTAGAGCTATGGGATGCTGTATTGATGGAGAGAATGGATTTAAGGGATGATGAGGGGGGCGAGGGGCGGTTGAGGTATCTTTATTAAATATTTTCCAGCATACTTGCTGGACGTATTAAACTTTCAACCCCTTCCCTTATCATTCTTATCTAGGGGTTGCTGTATATAGCTATTTCACAATTTTTCACTATGCTCTTCGTGAGAAGAGGGAAAAAAGGGTGAAAAAGATCCTGAAGGAAGACTGATTGGCTAAAGGACACTGGGGGGTAAGGACACCCCCCCCCCCCCATCACCACTCCCCTTCAACCCCCTGGGGTTCTTCTTCTTCTTGTTTCTTGTGAAACCCCTGGGGTTGAAAGATGCGCTTTATTTAGCCATTGGGAAATCGAATTTACACGGCTGGTTTTCGGACAGGAAATGGTGGGTTGCATCCGCCCTTCAATCACCATTGGCACAATTAGTCAGTGTCCCCGGGGTCAAGGGGGCAGGATGATGGTTAGACGTGCTGGTGGAGGGAAGGCGGTCCGATTCCACGTTCCCATTTCCCAGAAGGTCTGCCAATCGTATTGGGACTGAAGGTTAACCTTGTAGTCGGAATTCAGGGAAGGAGTAGACCTCAATTAGAAAAGGAAGCTGCGTCATCCGATAGCAGAGACTGCCTATTACGTCACTTCCTTCGTGCGTTGAAAAGGTGGATAAAAAAAGGATAGGAAGAATGGGGTAATTTATTAGTGGAGAATTATTGGGCAATATTGGCAAAAATATATAGAATACATGTATATCTGTATGCATGTACAATTTGATCGTGAGATCAGACTGTTATTTTGATAGCTAGGAATATGTTTTCTTTTTGTTGTGGATTTTCTGGTTATGAAAATAATTGATTTATTCGATTTTAAAAAATCTGGTAGTTCCGTTTGACAATATTAATTAATTATTAATTGGAACAATTCCTAAATGATAATGCACTGAAATAGTCATACGTAACAGTGTGATAAGAAATGATAAAAATTTGAATTTTTCTTATCAAATGATCAGTTTCGATCAGATGTATATTGTGATTTCAATAATGAGGCAAATTCCAGGATTATACTGTACGAGATACAAAACGTATACAGGCAATAGAGTCGCGAAGTTTTTGTTATCTAATCTATTGAAATTTTTTGAATTTAAAAATCTTCTATATGAACGATATCTAAGACCCGCAAGAATTTTTTCATAAATGTAGTAAAACATTTTTCCCACGCGTACAGCAGATCAGATGGACTTGATATTGCTCAAATTTGAATTTCAAAAAAGTCGAAAAAATTATTTGGATTAAAAAAAAAGACAAATCGTCAAGCAGAATTGAAATTTTCTTTCTCCTGATTTGCTTTTAACTCTCTCAATCCCTCTTTCGTTTTATCTTTAAAATCTTTTTTTCTGTCCCGCGATATACCAAGAGCTCACAAATAATCCGGGAACCGGTTCAAATTCCGCAGTATTATGGCACGTCAAGGAAAACTCCCTAAAAGTTAGAAGGGTTTCATAAAAATTGCTGGCTTTTCTGGGCAAATGAAAAGCCCGACCCAGACTGAAGTTCTGTTCGATATAGGAGCTAGCCATGGTCTGTTACCCATTCTGCCGTCCCTTATCCCCCTTACGTTTTTTCCTCAAATACGAATCCCAGCCCTATAATTTTTTTCACGTCTCAGAAACCAATACCATTTTCCTACATCACAAATTTTGGCCACGTGGCTTACGATTGGTATCGAGCAAAATGGATTGACGACGCTACGCTATGTCCTTAAATTGTTTCGTGACGTCATTTTCCAATCAAATCCCATTAGCATATACTCATTTTGACTTATTTACAATTCACCCTTAATGCTGCAAGTGATTTGCGATCAGCGAATTTTCGAATTCATAAAAGTAAAACTTTTCGTGAGCTTACAAAAATTTCGCAGTTTATGAAATTATTTTAAATTGTAATAAGGGTGAGAAAGGTAAATAAACTAGGGTCGGGCGAAAGTGGCGTCTCTTATTAAATTTTTAATTTTTCTATAAAAAAAACCAGCGAGTGCAAAATTAAGATTAAAATTATAATTTCACTGGACCATAAGGCAAATTTATATTAAGTATGTGTATTCAAGCAATATAAATTACAGTGAGATATATCAAAGATCTAATCAAAATTATAATTTTTGTAATTAAGCAACATTAAAAGTGGCTTCGTTCTCTATTGTATTATCAATACCCATGATTACGTAATTTTATAATGAGACATGTCACACCTAGTATTACCCTATAACGTAATTTCGAGAATGATAAGTGGTGTAAAAACCCAAGTGTCATTAAATTAACCCTTAACCCTAAAAAAGTTACACCATATTTTTACTCCCGAGAATACCACGATGGAGTCTGCCGGACCCTTTTTTTTTTAAATCATCTCTTACCTTATCAATTAATATTTTATCGTATCCAAGTACCTGACATATGACAAATCAATGTATCTATAACATTGCCTTGATATGATTCTTTTTGAAAAAAATCCGTTCACAAAAAAAAGACCAAAGATAAAAATCAAGGTGGGGTCCACGGGACCCCAGTATAATATTCCAGTTAATGAACGAGTTAAAAAAGCTGACGTTATCAATGAAGTGGATCTCAGTAGCTTATCAGGAAAAATTATATGTGAGCACTTCCGGAAGTACAAATCGACTGAAATGTTTACAAAGCTTTGAGGGGCAGTATGGTGACGCAGGTAGAAAAAGACCCAAGAGATTGCCCTACCTTTCGCACCGTATATAAAGGTCGCAATATCCGGTGTGGGTCTTGCAGACCCACCTCGACGCCTAAGGGTTAAAGCAAATTTACGAATCATGTAATATTTGAGATTTCGAATTAATTATTAGAAAAACTTAAGAGCGTCATTAGGGAGTCGGCGAATGAAAAATATTGGATTTCTGCCTACACCTCGTTATTAATTATCAGACGGTCGTTTATGAAAAACACGTGTTTGATAAACGTCAAAGAGTTTTTGAATGAACCCTTAGGAGTTTTATAAGTTTGACAGTACAAGCATCGCTGGGATGAAATATTATTATTGCGTTATTGTACCTTATACTTCTGCACGCTACGCCCGATTAGCCAGCCAAAAAGGCATCGCACGAACATAGCTTTAACACAGGAATCAAACAGAAGCGCTAACTTCAAGTGGTACGTTTGAGCTGAATAATCCGATATAGAACTATAAATAATTTTAACAGCTGTTGAGAGTCGAAAATTTATTAGTACTGTATAGTATAGTAGGATAACGCTACAGTGACGTAGACTGTTGATTAAGAATGTACTATAGATATAGCACGTGTTCCAAGTGATATAGAAACATTGTTTGACAAGCTGTTATTATAGTTTCTTGAATAATATATGAATAATACCCGTAAAATATCGCGTATTAAAAAAACAGGGAAGAGATACAAAAAATATATATATAGGAGAAAAACAATTAATAAGATAGATACGTAAGAGCAATGCTTTTAAGTAAATTTTACTGAGTAAATATTCGGTGAATTAAGCCAGGAATGATCGCGCCATTTTGCTCTCAATTTGAAAAGCACTGAGTTTGTGTCTTGGGCGATCCTCGCGCCTACTCTCGTATTAAATAATTTATTTATAGTTTCTCTTTTAAATAAATGTAAAAAGTAATAAAAATACAAAAAAATCGTTTTAACAAATTTTCAAATTTATTTAAAAAATATATTTTTTACAAAATTATTATCTTCACTGTACGTTTAATAATCCATAAGCACTTTACGTAATTCCATGTGTCCATGACAAAGTGCAGCATGAGTAAAAAATAAAATAAAATCGTATGTTAAAGGTGTCATCCAGCGAAATGGAATTGCAATGAATTTCTTTGAAGTAATATATTCAACCACGAGCAGTATATCCACAATACATGTTATACGGCCGGCATCAAGTGACGTAGCATTGAGAAAATCCTCTGAGATTATATTATTGTGTGAAATACTGATAATGATGTATGCTTTTAGAGTTGCATTATATATATATATATATATCTCGCTAGCAGTTTCCGAAATAAAGAGAAAGAGAGAGAGAGTTGGGAGAGGGGAGACGAAGAGGGGAAAATGATCATACGCATAAAAATAAATAAAGATAAGAGAAAGATCAGAGAAACGAAAAAGGAACCTTGGATATCCACGTGTTTTATTTTTATCCATAAGTATTTCGGAAAGTGGCGACTCCGTATCCAGTTTGAAATTTTTTGTGCCGGAACGATTGTTTCACGAAACACGAACTCAGAAATCACTTTTGCTGTCGTCCTGTGCTGATGACACGGATGGAAAATCAGTCTGGTGAATATTTTTCCTCGTGAAATACAATACGGTACACTTTAAAGCAAGCTAGCTTATGTGAGCGAAATCCATCCTCTTTTGTAACACGAACGCAAAACGCACGGATGCGATGCACTTTGACTGGTAGAATAAAAGCGACCCTCACGAGCGATTCGGATGAAACGAGCTTTTAAAACCAAGCTTCTTTTTTGTGGTACTTCAAATTTTTAATTTACAAAAATTTTACAAAATTTTCAAAATCTCGAGATTTAAGAACACGTATATATCATTTTTAGTACTTCGAAACGAAGTATGAAAAAAATTTTCAAAAATATTACATATGCCTGTATATTCGACAGAAAAGCTCGCTGCTGATTTCTGTTTTTATTTTAGCGGATTTAGGAACGCCCTACTATTATAACGGCTATAAGGCTCTTTTTGCGATTCATGGTTACGATTTTTCTTTTAGTCGTTTCCCCTCATTTTTATTAACAATTAATTTTTTAATGCAATTTTTTATTATTCTTCGTTATACAGAATAAAATACAAGAGTGTATACGGCGCTTAAAAACGGTTTAATAACGCGATATAACGTGATCGTCATACCAATAATTTTCCCCAACCACCGCCACGCTAGCCTTAACGCAATTTTAAAATTTCCCTCTAATCCATAAAGATTTTAACAAAATTTTACATGATGCGAACCACAGTCGCTATTGTCGTTCCGGAATAATACGATTTCTCGGCAAGCATTTCAATTTCGTTTTCATTTTGATTTTCTTTCATTTTCTAGTACACCGATAAATGAATTTCGAATAAAAAACTCGGCTTAAATGGCATCGCTTATACGTTCGAATGGTGCACTTAATTTGAGATCGAACTCGTACAAATTGATGAAGAGCCGTTTGGCTATTGAGTGAATACGACGAACGTCCAGCGACAGAGAATTTTGGATTCTACGTAAACGGACACGAGAATCGGGATGGAAATCACGTGGACACAAACCTAATTATACATGTGAACCAGGAAGTGATCCTTGGTTTCCGGTGAGCAATCAATGATTTATGTAAATTCTGTGCCATTTATGATGTCCTCTACGGACTTCCCAATCGCTGTATAACCTAACCTAGAAAACAACCCCAATTAATTTCCGTTCAGCCGGTCCAGACCCCATGAGAAAATTTCTTTGAGATTAGAGAACGCGGATAAATTTAACAGAGCATAGTCGTTCCGGAATTACAGTACAGGGGAAGCAATAGCAATTCCCGTGGCTATAGGTATAGTAGTGATATCACTATACAGTAGTGATAATAGAGATAACAGTAAAGACTGTAGACTCTATGCGAGTGTCTGATTCAGCACGAGTACTTACTACTTTCCAGTATTACTACTGCTATCCACTCATTGTAATAACACATAGTACATGCTATAGTTGCATATACTTTAACACGTTGAGTGCCTCGTCAGTCATATACGATATAAAACTAAAAAATTTACATTCTTTTACGTAATTACCTAAAATTTATTTTTAATTTACTTACATTTTATTTATTACAGGATTTTATCATTTATGTATTTCGCATTGCTACACCACAATACCAGCGGCACTTCCAAGCAGCGCGTGTGGGCTAACGGGGATTCCTTATAAATTCGCAATGTACTCAACGTGTCAACTATATTACATACAATGAGTATAAAAAATATTTAGCCACCC